>JAODXP020006296.1:0-7500 GCA_027497455.2 Sardinella longiceps
GACTAAAAGTCAGCTCAAATCCGGCAATTTCAACTTGGCGGTGAATGAGTTAAAAGAGAAAGCAAGAAGGGCTTTTTATGCAATCAAAAAATCGATCCAAATTGACATACCTGTTCGAATCTGGCTCAAAATTTTTAAATCAGTCATTGAACCCATTGCACTGTATGGCAGCGAAGTGTGGGGTCCTCTTATGCAAAATGGATTCGAAAAATGGGACAAACACCCAGTGGAAACCCTGCATGCTGAGTTTTGTAAGAGCATCCTGAGGGTGCAGAGGAATACACCCAACAACGCATGCAGGGCTGAATTAGGACAATATCCGCTCTTGATCAACATAGAAAAAAGAGCCATGAAATTCTTCAGACACCTGAAAACAAGTGACCCCAAATCTTTTTGCTACCAAGCCCTGAAAAGTCAAGAGATAAGCACAAAAGCAAGCCCCTCATCCAGCTGGTCTTGAGGCTCACACAAACAAACCAGACAAACATAACTAACTCCCAGCCTCATGACTTTGTCACCATTGCCCAACAAATTCGACCAAACCAAGTTATTAACACAGAAAAACAAAACTACTTATCATATTGGACCGAAACAACAAAGAACCAAAGTAAGCTTCAATGCTATTTGGCCCTAAATAGAAAGTACACAACAGCAGACTACCTCTCCACAGTTAAAAACACTAAACATAGAAAAACGCTGACCAGATACAGACTAAGCAGCCATAGCTTGGCTATAGAAAAGGGCAGACATAGACAGACCTGGCTACCTAGAGACGAAAGGCTTTGCACAAAATGTAACCAAGGCACTGTAGAAACTGAACTTCACTTCTTAAGTGAATGCAGTCAGTGGGGAGAGATTCGTAACCAATTCTTTCCTGAATTCGGAAACATATATCCTGACTTCCCAAAACTGGAAGAGAACAAGTTACTAAGAATTCTACTAGGCGAAGAAGAAGAGAGCGCAAGAGTTGCAGCCAGGTATGTAGATGCCTGCCATAGAGAGAGAGAGAGTCACCTCATGAGTGAAACATAAACAATCACAAACACAGATACTTACCATACTTATGTACTTAACCACACACACATCTGCACACACACACACGCACACACACACACACACACACACACACACACACACACACACAAATGCACACACATGCATAAACACAGTGTTCTACGACTCATTGTATTATGTCTTTGTTAACTTTTGTGTTCTACACACCACTTGTACTTGATACAAATGGAAATGCTTTGGCAATGCAATGTATATTTTTGTCATGCCAATAAAGCTCTATTGAAATTGAAATTAGAGAGAGAGAGAGAGAGAGAGAGAGAGAGAGAGAGAGAGAGAGAGCGCATCACACCACTGAGACTACCATACTGTTGGGGAGAGAGAGAGAGAGAGAGAGAGGTAGAGAGAGCGATGTTAGCATCACACTACTAAGGGCTGTCCCAAATGGAGCACTTTGTGCCGCACTTACCGGACGTTACGTGCATAAGTTTTTCAGGTGACTGCATGGAAATGAAGTAGTTCCACTTTTCCATTCATATTCAGACTTCCATATCAATTCGCCCAACTCGCCCTGACTTTTAAATAAACTGTCCACAATTTAGTGGAGCGACCAACGTTCATGACACAGCAACATTGTAACTTGTGACCGTGATGGTTTTTAACTCTGTTACACTTCATTTGGATGTATGGGAAACAGTTAATTTACAGAGCCCAAGACATGTTAGAATCTTTGGATTTAGAGCTTGACGGAATTGGAGATGGAATTAACGACTGATTGAGCAACTATACATTAGAACTAGTCACGGGAGTTTATGTTGGTAAGTTCTGATTGAGACGATGTTAGGTGGAAGAAATAGTTCTGCAAACTAGATTGTCTTAGCCATCAAACTGAGCATGACCCGTTTCCCCAATAGCGCACTAAGAAGACTCGAAAGATATAGCTTACCAAAGTTGTTTACTTTTCTGTGTGTGTTCCCCAAACTATCTCTTAGAGTCTTCTTTACTACGTTGTTCTTAGCTATAACTTAAGGTGCCAAATCCATTGCGCTTCCTTTGAGCATGCGTGAAAATGTCTTTTCGGGGATTAAGGTGCAACTATTAATAAGAAATATGCAAGTAACAACATAGTTAGTGTGTCAATATGACGTTTAATTCAATTCAATTTTATTTGTATAGCGCACAAATACAGTACATTGTCTCACGGAGCTTTACAGACAGTACGGGAAGCATCCATGAGAATCAGGGGCAAGGAAAAACTCCCTCGCTTTGTAAATAATTTGTTAATTTGTTAAATGCGTTTGTATGTGGCATGTTCTCATTTTAGAATGGTTGAAAAGCAAAGCAACTTAATGAATTTTGGGGATTTTTAATTTATGCAAATTAAAACACAAAATGTAAGGAAACCAATTCAGATGTTCTTTGGCAGTAAGTGCGCAAGTATTGAGATCAATACAACATATTTTAAAGCTATAAAGCTTATGTTTAAGCCAAAAACTGTGATAAGGGAAAGGTTTCGAATGGTCCAGACCACCCTTACGAAAGTGTGACTTACAGAAGATACTGGGCCCATATTGCTAGCAAAACCACATAGTGCTAAAGTGGCAACAGTGGTATAAGTGGGGTAACAAACTCCACAGCGTGTAGATATTAGCCTGACACGCCAGACTATACAGCAGGCTACAGTGAACTACCTTTAGATCATAAACTTAAGAAATGTTAACGCTTGTAATGTTTTATGAGACAGGTACCTTCACTTTGTAGTTCCTTCCATTGGCGCTAAGTAAGAGACACAGCATTGCACCATTAACATTTTATTCATTTTTCATTCACATTTTTATTCGGAATGAAAGGTTACATGGTCATCACCTACATCACCGTAGCTGGTTAGACCGAGTGAAGGCTTTAAGGACTTTTAAACAGGAGTTTCTGAAACGTCAGCGGTGAAAATGAGTGGGAACCTTATTTCCTGAAACCAGAGGGGACTCGAAGGGGGGTAAACTGGGCGGGACTTTCATGATCTATTGGTGGTCATATGATAAATTCGAAACCCGGCTGCCACCGTTGTGCCCTTGAGCAATAAGGCACTTAACCCTAAGTTGCTCTAGGGGAGACTTGCCCTGAAGTTGATAGTTGACAAATGTAAGTCGCTTTGGATAAAAGCATCTGCTAAATGCATAAATGATTTGTGTCCAGCATTGTCAGCATTGACATTAGCATTTAGGCTAATCAAAATGCAAAATCTTGATATTGACGCACCAAACAAAAATGCTGTTTTGATTAACCTATGTTCTGAGGAATGATGTGTTATTTTATCAATGAGAAGTACACGAGTATGCTATTTTGAATGTTTCAGAAAATCAACAGTTGAGTCAATATTTTCTGTTAACAACATGCCGTTTCTTTCTCTTTCCCGCATATGTGTTTCAAATGACCCTACCAGACGGGAGAGAAAGACCGAGCGAGAATTGGGGAGAGTAAGAGAGCCCAGGTGAGAGGACACTAAATAAGAAGATGATGGAGAGAGGAAAGAGGTTAGGAGGAGAGCAGGGGATAAAAAAAACAAGGAGGAAAGAAGAAATTAGAGAAATGAGAGAAAAAGGGAGGAAGAAATAGAGAGAGAGAGAGAGAGAAAGAGAAAAATAGTGATGGGAAGAGAATTGGACCAGAGATGTGTGTGTGTGTGTGTGTGTGTGCAAGAGAGTGTGCGAATGTGTGTGTGTGTGTGTGTGTGTGTGTGTGTGTGTGTGTGTGAGAGAGAGAGAGAGAGCATGTGTGTCTGTGTGCACGTACTTTTCTTTGCCTTTCGGCTGACCTTATCGACTTAGACGAATTAATCAATCCTGCGCTACCTCGCTCACGGAGGAGAAGTGCAGCTCACTTTTACACCTCCTCTTTCCTTCTCTCCTCTCATCCCCCATTTTCTCCCTATTCTCATTCTCCTCTCTCATCTTTCTGTGTGTGTGTGTGTGTGTGTCTCTCTCTCTCTCTCTCTCTCTCTGTGTGTGTGTGTGTGTGTATGTGTGTGTGTAAGGAAGTGCCTTAAGGTCTTTAGCAGGAAATAGCCCTGCTGTTTCTTTTGACATCAAAAGATTACAGTCCACATTGCAGTGTGTGTGTGTGTGTGTGTGTGTGTGTGTGTGTGTGTGTGTGTGTGTGTGTGTGTGTGTGTGTGTGTTTTTATTCTATTCCCAAAAGGTTTTACTCAAATGGTCATCACTCTGTCAACCCGACAGGCAGACAGACTGAGACGGGCAGGCAGAAAGACAAACAAAACAATTTGTTCACACTGGGAAATATTTGATTTATTATGAAGACATTATAGTGCTAAACAGTGCTACAGTCAAGAGTTATTAATGTTAGACATGTTAATATTATAGTGCTAAACAGTGCTACAGTCAAGAGTTATTAATGTTAGCCATGTTAATATTAGGCTACAGTGCTACTGCTAAGAGTCTGAGTGCAACCACCTCCTTGAACGCGGCACTGACCCCATCAGATAACATCTCAGTATATGCCTGCTCCCCTATTTTCCAAAAACGTAATAGGCTAAGAATAGGACATTTCTGCCACTAAAATGAAGATATGTAGGGTATCATTACAATCAGGCCAGATGAGTTTTTGATACAGTATACTTTTCATTTTAGTGGCAGAAATTGAGAGAGGGCTGGAGTCACTGGAGAGAACGAGGGACCAGATCAGGCAGGTGTAGCCGGTGGCGGTCCGCACCGCACACGGGTCTCGAACCCGCCACCCCGCAAGCTACAAACTCCCGCCGTGGGAGTGGAACGCTCTAACCAACTGAGCTAAAAGCCCGAGCTTCTAACTCAGCGTGTTAGAAGCGCCCATGGAATTGGGTGATGAGGATTTACACACTACCACCGAGTTAGCCGCGCTAGCTGGCCTCCGTTACACAGGCATATGCAGACATTGACCCTGATGTGGCAGAGATGATGAGGGAGGAGCAGGATGCCACTATAAACATTAGTATATCTTTTGACAGAACGTGGCAGAAGAGGGGATTCACATCCCACTACGGCATCGGAGTGTGCATAGACATCCTCACTGGGTTGGTGGTGGACTTTGAGGTGGATCCTCCTACTGCCATGCTTGTACCCTGAGAGAGACTGCTAGGCAAGGTGGCAAAATTACACAGGAGGAATACAATAGCTGGAAGGAGAATCATGTAGACTGTGCTAGGAATTTATCACGGTCAAGTAAGGCTATGGAGCAGGAGGCAGCCAAGATCCAGCCAGGTCTGTGTCTCAACATGTCGGATGGGGACAGTGCTGCGTTCAAGGAGGTGGTTGCACTCAACCCATACCCAGGGCATGAGATAGTGAAACTAGAGTGCATTAATCATGCCCACAAACGCATGGGCACAGCGGTGAGGAAGATGAGCGGTGAGCGGAAATTAGGGGGCAAAGGTCATGGTAAGCTTACAGCTAAGAAATGTAAAGCCCTGCAGAACTATTACAGGGGGGCTATTCTAAACAATCAGGGATGTTTGGATAAAATGAGAGCGGAAATCTGGGCAGGTCTTCTCCACTCCATGTCCACGGACGAGAGCCCCATGCACACTAGGTGCAGTCCTGCCTGGTGTTGGTTCAGGAGAGCGGAGGAGCATGGTGTGCAGCCGGAGAGCCATTCTCGTCATGCAGCAAACTTTTTGACTAGGGAGGTGGGCCAGAACTGCTGCCTGTATATCACAGGATGTCGAGCGACAGTCTGCTAAAAAGAATGCAGCATGGGGGCACTCAGAATGCCAACGAGTGCCTCAACTCTGTTATCTGGGCCCCATGTCCAAAAACTGTTTTTGTCGGTAAAGGTAGGGTTGAGGCTGCAGCCAGTATGGGCATTTCTACTTTTAATGAAGGTGCTTCTGCCATGCTGGCAGTGATGGATAAATTGTGGCTTCAGAGCACAGCTGTGACAGTGAGTGCAATGACGACTGAGGACATGGTCAGGATATCCAAAGCAAATAGTGTCCAGTCCGCCAGTGCAAAGAGGTAACGACTGAGGACATGGTCAGGATATCCAAAGCAAAGTGTCCAGTCCGCCAGTGCAAAAAGGAAACGAAAAACTGTGAGCACAGACATAAAAGTTAAAAGACACCAGCAGGAGATGCAGTAAAAATTTTAACTTGCAGATATCACCATGAAACTTCACCAGTTGATTACTCACATCAATAGAAGAAAAGTGCAAAATTATTTTTTTCATTTTGTTAATATATTAAATTAGAAAATATTTACAGAGGGGATTGTGGATATCTTATTTTGTTATTCAGTAAATCAGAAAATACTGACAAAATATGTATTTAGATCCAAGTAATATCTATGTATAACACTGTATAACATCCAAAACTCATAAATGCCTCAATCACCACATCCATAACATCCAAAACAATAGATTAATAACAATAGACATTGGCTTCAACAGTGGCTTCAACTGAAGACCACATCAGAACTTTCATTTCAGACAGAACCATAGCTCTAACTTCCTTCATTTACATCTACATCTCTATACATCCATGCCAGCACCATATTTTTACCCTATTCACCTGTAGTGTCTCGCCTTAAGACTGTGTATGTGTGTCTGTGTGTGTGTGTGTGTGTGTGTGTGTGTGTGTGTGTATGTGCCCACACATATAATTACCTCTCTCTCATCTCATGAAAACAACTCATGTCGCCCTGAAACACAAATTAACAGACACACATACACAGATCACTCATACAGACAGGTGGTGACAAGGTGACACACACACACACACACACACACACACACACACATACATTGGTTAACCGTTAACAGACACACATACACAGATCACTCATACAGACAAAGGTGACAAACAAACGCGCGCACACACACACACAAACAAACACACACACACAGGTTGGAGAAGAGCATCTGTCTTGTAGACTGACAGTAATTGGAGAGGTATGATTGGACATTGGATACTTCATGATCCAGTTGTTCTTGCCAATGATGATGGCTGATGATGTGTTTTGCATTGATGTGTGCCACTACTCACTGTGTGTGTGTGTGTGTGTGTGTGTGTGTGTGTGTGTGTCATTACACAGAGACAGTAATGGAAAATGATAATATGTTTGCATCAACATCAATTTCTCTGATGATCATTGTTCCTTGTGCTTGAGTGAGGTCCTATTTGTCTCTCTCACACATGCACACACACACACACACACACACACACACACACACACACACACACACACACACACACACACACAGGGGTTTGTTATTTGTTTCCAGAGTTCTTATATAAACCCAAATTTGGGACGGCTGGATGCTCACACACACACACACACACACACACACACACACACACACACACACACACACACACACACACACACACAAAGGAACTATTGACATTCACACAAGCATAGCAAACAATACATCTATAACACACACGTACTGTCTCTCTCACACTAACACACACACACACTGTCTCTCTCACACTAACACACA
>JAODXP020006296.1:40000-42500 GCA_027497455.2 Sardinella longiceps
CATTTTCTTTTGCCTCTATCTCTCATTTTGATTCTATTTCCTTTTCTTTTGCTTCTATCTTTTTTCTTTCGCCTCTATTCTATTTTTTTCGCCTCTATCTCTCCTTTTCCTTCTATTCTCTCCATTACTTTTGCTTCTTTCTCTCCTTTCTTTCTCTCCTCCTCTCTTCTTTCTTCTCTGGTCTCTCTTTCTTGACCTCGTCCTCTTTTCCTCAGAGTGATGAACTGAATTCAGGTTGATTTCACACCTGCTTTGCTTTCTTTATTTGCACACACAACTCTGCAGGCAGAAGCCTTTATGCAAACACACACACACACACACACACACACACACACACACACACACACACACACAACCCACCATAAAGACAGCATGGCCCGTGAACAATTCTTTGTGCCTAATGTGTGCTGTGTGGTTGTGTGTGTGTGTGTGTGTGTGTGTGTGTGTGTGTGTGTGTGTGTGTGTGTGTGTGTGTATGATGGAGGGAGAGAACAAGTTTATCCCCCATGTAGTTTCTCTCGTGTCATGCACACGTGTGTGTGTGTGTGTGTGTGTGTGTGTGTGTGTGTGTGTGTGTGTGTGTGTGTGTGTGTGTTGTCAGCTCAGGGTGATGTATTGCTGTGGTGTGTGTGTGTGTGTGTGTGTGTGTGTGTGGAATGGAGGTGATTAATATCCATGTGTTAAGCGTGAGGGAGCCGCCCCTTCCCCCTCTACTCACACAACACTCAATACCAATTAACACGCCTCCATTTCAACACCACACACACACACACACACACACACACACACACACACACACACACACACACACACACACTGCAGACCCTGAGCACCGGCACAGATAAAGTATAGAGTATCAGGGCTGATGTACACCTCTGCTGCCCCCTATGCCAGGGTGAGGGGTACTACATCATTCCAACTCATAGGCCCAGAGTCTGTTAGCATTAGCCATTAGCATGTGGATCAGATCAAGCTAGCGCCCACAACATTAATGTGTCTGCATTAGCCTTCTGAGGGGGAGCATTTGGTGTCTCATGTCTGCAAACTCAGCACCACTGGGCCATTTTGATTGCTAGTGTAGCTGAATGTAGTGTTCCTTGCTAGCCTGGTGTGAGGTGATATTGTTGGCATTAGCAGAGCCCGTTTACGGCGAGCCATGGCACTATTAACGCCATTCAACCTACAATTCCAATTGCAAATCCGCTAGGGGCGATCGCGAGTCAGTGGAAACTGAGTGGAAAATCAATGGGCACCTATGAGGTATAGGGCTAAATGTATAATTTTCACATATTTAGGGACAACATATCACAGATTGCATTTTATTTTAAGCAACTTTGACATGGATTTCAATCAAAATTAAATATATTTAATACATATGACCATTACGTTTTTCAACTTTGAGCTGTTTTTTCCCCTGACTCACTAGCATTCTGCTACTCTATTCTGGTGAATGGCCATAGGGAAAGACTTGCTGTGTCACGTGACAGACACTTTGGAAGGGATTTTACAAATGAACAAAAAATGCTACAAATATTATGTGTGGACTGAGAATTAAATCAAATTACTCTGAACCGCATGCATGAATGCATTTATTCAAGAAAAAATTGTATCTAAAGAAATGCAGCATTTGAGGGTGCAGCTGCATAGAACCCAATTCATTCTTCACTGACTCGCGCGCGCTCATCTAGGCGCAATACCACCGGAGTGCTAATTCTCCCCTATTAAAAGTTCTCTGGCATTAGCGTGATTCTAGCGTCCCTTACTAACCGAGTGTTAGCATTAGTGTAGCTCTTCTGTCCCCTGCTAGCCTCGTGTTGGCATTGATGTTGTTCTACTGTCCCCTGCTAGCCAGGTTTTAGCATTCACGTAGCCATCCATAGTGTGGTAGCATATTAACATTACCGTCCCCTGTGCCATAGTGATGTGGTAATAGCATATTAGCAATAACGTCCCCTGTCCCATAGTGAGGTAGCATTACCATATTAGCATTAGCGTCCCCTGTGCCATAGTGAGGTAATAATAGCATATTAGCACTAATGTCCCCTGTGCAAGAGTGAAGTAGTATTAGCCTATTAATGTTAGCGTCCCCTGTGCCATAGTGAGGTGGTAGTGTTGTAGCATTAGCATATTAGCATTAACGTCCCCTGTGCCATAGTGAGGTGGTAGTGTTGTAGCATTAGCATATTAACGTTAATGTCCCCTGTGCCATAGTGAGGTGGTAGTGAGGTAGCAGTAGCATTAGCATATTAGCGTTAGCGTCCCCTGTGCCATAGTGAGGTGGTAGTGAGGTAGCATTAGCACATAAGCGTTAGCGTCCCCTGTGCCATAGTGAGGAGGTAGTGTTGTAGCATAAGCATATTAGCGTTAGCGTCCCCTGTGCCATAGTGAGGTGGTAGTGAGGTAGCAGTAACATTAGCATATTAGCGTTAGCGTCCCCTGTGCCATAGTGAGGTGGTAGTGAGGTAGCAGTAGCATTAGCATATTAGCGTTAGCGTCCCCT
>JAODXP020006296.1:50000-52500 GCA_027497455.2 Sardinella longiceps
GAGCCTTCCCAAATGAGAATAATTATTACCTCCACCAAGGAGGTTATGTTTTGCTCGGCGTGTGTCTGTGTGAGAGTCTGTGTGTGTGTCTGTGTGTGTGTCTGTGAGCAATATAACTCGAAAAGTACTGCACGGATTTGGATCAAATTTACGGACGTGTGTATTGGGACAAGTAAGAACTGATTCGATTTTGGTGGTGATCGGTGATCCAGAACACCATCTGTGACCACATTGTCTTGGCGGAGGTCTGCGCTCTCTGAGAGCTTTTCTAGTTTCTCATTTAGCCAAGGTGACTTAGTTTATAGGCCTGTTTATAGGCCCTGCATGTTAAACTAGTAGCCCAGCTGAATTGAGACTTGCCATAATACCGGCATCAACCCCAATCAACCAGTTGACCGGTAACACCCATCCGGCCCGTTACTCAACATTTAAAACCCAATGTGGCCCTTCAGCCAAAATAATTGCCCACCACTGCTCTTAACTAATGTTTAGACACACAGAGAGAGAGAGAGAGAGAGAGAGAGAGAGAGAGAGAGAGAGAGAGAGAGAGAGAGAGAGAGAGAGTGAAAGTGAGTGAGTGTGTCTGTCTAAGAGTATGTGTGTGTTAGTGAGTGTGTGTGTGTGTGTGTGTGTGTGTGTGTGTGTATGTGTGTGTGTGTGTGTGTGTGTGTGTATATATGTGTGTGTGTGTGTGTGTGTGTGTGTGTGTGAGCATGTGTGTGTGTGTCTGTGTGTGTGAGTGACTGAGAGTGTGTGTGTGTGAGCATGTGTGTGTGTGTGTCTGTGTGTGTGAGTGACTGAGAGTGTGTGTGTGTGAGCATGTGTGTGTGTGTCTGTGTGTGTGAGTGACTGAGTGTGTGTGTGTGTGAGCATGTGTGTGTGTGTGTCTGTGTGTGTGAGTGACTGAGTGTGTGTGTGTGTGAGCATGTGTGTGTGTGTGTCTGTGTGTGTGAGTGACTGAGTGTGTGTGTGTGTGAGCATGTGTGTGTGTGTCTGTGTGTGTGAGTGACTGAGAGTGTGTATGTGAGCATGTGTGTGTGTGTCTGTGTGTGTGAGTGACTGAGAGTGTGTGTGTGAGCATGTGTGTGTGTGTCTGTGTGTGTGAGTGACTGAGAGTGTGTGTGTGTGTGTGAGCATGTGTGTGTGTGTCTGTGTGTGTGAGTGACTGAGAGTGTGTGTGTGTGAGCATGTGTGTGTGTGTCTGTGTGTGTGAGTGACTGAGAGTGTGTGTGTGTGTGTGTGTGTGTGTGTGTGTCTGTGTGTGTGTGAGTGACTGAGTGTGTGTGTGTGTGAGCATGTGTGTGTGTGTGTCTGTGTGTGTGAGTGACTGAGTGTGTGTGTGTGTGAGCATGTGTGTGTGTGTCTGTGTGTGTGAGTGACTGAGAGTGTGTGTGTGAGCATGTGTGTGTGTGTCTGTGTGTGTGAGTGACTGAGAGTGTGTGTGTGAGCATGTGTGTGTGTGTCTGTGTGTGTGAGTGACTGAGAGTGTGTGTGTGTGTGTGAGCATGTGTGTGTGTGTCTGTGTGTGTGAGTGACTGAGAGTGTGTGTGTGAGCATGTGTGTGTGTGTCTGTGTGTGTGAGTGACTGAGAGTGTGTGTGCGTGTGAGCATGTGTGTGTTCACTCACAGATGGATGGAACAGACTGGGGTCGCTAAAAAGCTGCTTTAGCATATTTAAACCAACCACTCTGTGTACCTCAGTCTTTCCACACACACACACACACACACACACACTCATTTAAACAAATCCACACAAGCAAACAGACAAAACACAAACACACACACACACACACACACACACACACACACAGAAACACAGTGGATGCAGGGTCACAGCTGACTACAAAATGGGGATATGGCCGAACCAGGCCAGCCACACACACACACACACACACACACACACACACACACACACACACAATAGGCCTAATCCATCTCCATCCAGACTTCAACATCCATGGACACACATATACACACACACACAGACACAGACACACACGCACGGACGCACACCCACCCACCCCCATAGGCCTAATCCATCTCCACACATATACACACACATACAATCTCGATGCCCCACCATCCAAATGCCACACACACACACACACACACACACGGATTATAGTGCATGTTCTATAGGTCTCAGAGCCATTTGTCTTCAAGGTTAATCCATATAAACAGCAGTAGCACAAATATAAATACATCTGTCAGTCTATTGTGTGTGTGTGTGTGTGTGTGTGTGTGTGTGTGTGTGTGTGTGTGTATGTGTGTGTGTGTGTGTATGTGTAGTTTCATAGCATGTATCTATATTAGTGTGTGCCATGTTGGTGTGTGCATGTATTTACATAGTACGTATCTACTGTATATTAATGTGTGTGTGTATAATACACTTTAACATGTATTTGTATTAGTGTATGTGTGTGTTTATGTGCGTGTGTTTGTTGTTGATATAGATGTTAAACCCTCCATGACTTCCTGTCCCATGGGAACGTGTGTGTGT
>JAODXP020006301.1:0-56830 GCA_027497455.2 Sardinella longiceps
TGATTTGTTCACTAAGTGGGTGATGGCCTGGCCTGACCAGACCTAGACCAGAAGTGGCTTCAAAGGTCACAGAAACTCTTTTGGAAAAGGGAGGAGCCAAAAAGATGATAACAAACTGACCGAGGCAGGGAGTTTGTAAATGGGGTAAGTTTTTCTTTCGAATATGTATTTGAATATGTCTGTATCATTACAGCATACTAGGACTGTGATCACTGTTGCACAAACGATAAACATGTGCTCTGTCTATTTATGTTGTTTCTCTACAGATAAATGATCCATTTCTGAAGGCCTTTGGGGTAAAACATGCTGTGACTTCCGCTTACGTCTATCGGTCAAGATCAACGCATCAATCAGAACATTGAGCATCCTTGCAAAATACTGCAAGCCCGAGGGAAATGATTGGAACAAATACCTGCAGTTAGCGGTCCATTCAATTAATACCTCAAATCAGTGGTCTACAAAGGTGAGCTCGTACTTTGCTCTTTACGGGGTGCACCCTCACAATAAGGCTGATCGAGCTGTTAATGACAGATTGATGACGGCGAGGGAATTCTGCAAAGGAGAGCAGACTTACTTGCAGACATCCACGATAAAGTTCAGGAGAATATTAAAATAGCTCAAGGGAAACAGAAAGGCTACAGAAAAGGAAACAGAAGCGGAAAATTAAGCACTTCAATATCAGGGAAGGCGAAGAGGTTTTAGTAGCTCAGTAGGTTGAAAGTGTACTGGACTGGCTCTTTCAGAGAGTCTCTGACAATCAAAGGAATAGCAACTTTGGTTAATGTAGAGGGCCTTTCCAAGAAATGTCAGAAAGTCAACACTCAGCATCTGAAGTCTTATCTGAGGCAACAGAATCAGGTTGTGGATGCTAGTGTAAGGACCTGTGAAAGTAATTACTGTGTACTGTGTTTAAAATACAATTAATGTTCTTGTTAAAACTTTAATGCCCCTTAATTTTAATATCATAATTACATTTAGATTAAATATTTTCACTTTTCCTGACATACTGTTATACAGTGTAGTAGGCATAGCATTGCACTAGGAGTATAGACATTTGTTGGTCATATTAAGCTTTTGTTTGTTTATTTCTGTCCACTGGTTTAGCTGCAGCGTTTGCTAACTAGCCAGACGTTTCAGATAGCTGTTTGCTGCATCCACTAATAACTCCTGTGATCTCCCAGTTTCCCGATGAACTCGGCTTGTTTCCTCCGTGTGCCCACCGGAGGACAGCAGCAGCAACAACAACAACCACTGGACCTTTCTCTGCTTGTGGTTAGTTTGCTACCTCTTGCTGCCTGCTGCTAGTGATACAGGAGGACTACGGCTGGCTAAGTAGCCTTTACTGTGCTGGGTTTATTTAACCTCTTAGAAGGGGTTATACTAGTGAGTCTTCTGAAGATGTATAAGTAACTGTGCAATGTGTTCCTACCCTAGAGGCAGACAATTTGTCTCGTGATGTAGAAGTCACTGTTTTGAGCAGTAGCCCAGTGGTGGAGGATCAGACCTCAGGTGTAGAAAGTGCTGGTCAGTGCAGCATCTTCTAGAGTGACAGACTTCACTTCTGATGTTGAGGAAGTTATTGATTTGTGTGACTGTCCCTCTGAGATAAATATTGGTGATCAAGGTATGTTGTCGGCACAATGATACTGTTGGGTTCATCATAACTATGGATACTATGGATGGCAGTATGTCAGAATGGCAGTATGTAACCAATTCACCATGTTTGATATGTCTGTGACTCATGTGTGATTTTCCACCTCAGTGGATACAGAGAGATGGTGTGAACTGCTGCGTTTTTGGATGCACAACAGCTGAGGCCATAGTTAGGGACATCCCGACTACGAATGTGGCTTTGACCTTAAGACAGCTTGCCCATCTTGGATTGTACCATGCTGCACAAATAAGCAAGTATGCTCAAAGCCTGTGATCTCCTAGAGATGTTGTGTTGTGTTCTCCAGGCTTTGACCACAGGTAGTGCGTGTGTCGAACTGGTCTGGAGTGCCTGTATTGATCCGCAGTGAGATCCGCACGAGACTGTCAGCTGGAGACTGCCTTCGCCTTCACTGCCCTACTTGTTTGTGTTATGTTAGTATTTAGGCCTGTATAATTACAGTGTTTCCACAGGCTTAACTTCACTGTAATATCAACACTGCTTGAACACAGTTGGTGCTAGTGGGTCTTTCTCATAAAAAAAAAAAAAAAAAAATCCCTTTAGTGATACTTTTGTACATATGCATTACTTTGTTAACACAGTCTCTCAGGATATGGCGAGAATTTGTGTGGAAGAACATTATAAGGTTTTTCATAACACCAATGATTAAAGGAAAATACATGCCGAATCAGAAATCATGTTGCAGGTTATGTGGTCAAGCGGAGGCAGACCATACACGTGTTTTGGAAATGTAATGGGAGGGTGCTGAAGGAGATACAGGAATATGAGGTACCAAATACTGGTTTGATATTATATTTGGGAAACATTCCACAAGAGGAGATACAAGGAGAAGATAAATACTTGGTGAAAATATTACTTGTGGCGAGCAGGAAGGCAATCACAAAGTAGATCCCCCAAATAAAGACCAATGGCTGAACATTGTAGATGAGATTTATGATATGGAGAGGTTCACACATTGAGAATGAGGGAGGTGCAGTTTGAAGGGAAATGGGAGAAATGGAATTTCTATATAAGGGGTGAGGTGGACTCCACTAGTAAATTTAGTAAGGGCAACTAAAATAATATAAAATTGCTGCACTAGGACTGAATGGAAGGACAAGCTGTATTTTTTGGTCCTTTTTCTTTTCTGTAATTGATTTTGTTTACTTTTTGTGTATCAATGTATGTTGATGGAAAATCCAAATAAAAAAATTAAAAGTTTACAAAAAATATATAACTGGCTTCCCCTGTCTCAGTTATACTTCCCAGTGCTATTGTGCAGGGGAGATTGTGAAGAAAGTAGAAGCGAAGTACTGGAGCCGTAGCTCTGGGGATTGAGGTAAATGAAGCAACGTGCCCCTCGATGCAGGAGGAACCAGGACAAGAAAGGTGGGGGACTGAAGCAAATAAAAAGCAATTTTCTAAGTAGCTAACACAGTAACCAAGTAGCTACGATATTTCAAGGTATTTGCATGCCCCATGACCACGTCAAATGAGTTGATTCTTTTGTTATTTTATTACTTGTCCTGTTGACAAATATTTTTTTTATAAAATAAAAAATAATTGAATATACTACTGCTCTTTATTTACATAGTAACATCATTATGGACTGGCATTTTGTGTTGCTGTTGTTACTTGAGCATAGTGTAAAAAGATTGACACCGTGCTAAGTGATGTATTTGGACTTAAAGTGCCGCTGCAACGTCTTTAAATGATGAAGTTAGAAGCAGGTAAGTTTATAAGAAGGCCAAAGTAGAGCAACGTATTGGTTCGTGTTCACCTGCTGCGTGGACGAGTTTAAATGCGTGCTGTAAAATACTAGCGAAATTTCGCAGCTAACCTAGCAATTGCCTGTCATTTTCAATGTGCTACCTTAACAGATAGCCTCTGCTGTTGGCGTTAAATTACATCTTAATTCACGAATTAGTTTTTGTATTAGTTGGTAGTTTACCACAATTCGCTCAACATTATTTTTACTACACAATTATAAAACCAAAAAACCAGGCATAAACTGGTAATTTATGCGACATGAGAAGTTTGAAGGTCCATGTGCGCGAGCTGAAACAGTTTCCAGTGCTGCGTTCTCGTTGCTTTGTTTACTTTAAATAACAGAACGTTGCCATAGGCTATACGTTCGGGACACAGATCGTGCATTCGGACACAGATAGTGTACCGACAAGCTTCTCTTTTGATTTTGCTCTACCCCCAAAAGTATCTTTCCCCCAGAGGTCAATTCAGCACCAGTTGGCCTCTGACAAACTTAATGGTTTCTTTATCATGTGTTTTGCTCATAATATCGGACGGATGTGCGCTTGATAGGATTAGTTTTGTATTTATCACCCTAACTAGTAGGTCTGTGATAAAGTTTTGTTCACTTTTCTAATCTACGCTTAGATGGTTTTGTCCGTTCTTATCTCGCCTACGTAATATCGGTCGAGACAAATATTTGTCTTAAGAGCATTACTTTTATTGTCTATCTCGCAATTGCGAGTGGTTGATAAACTTTTGCAAAGCGGCATATTGATTCCGCAATTACAGGTTTCTTTAGGGATAGCTTACTAAAATAGCATTTATACCTAAACTCGGTAATAAGTTAAGGATCGCACTATTTTAAAAACGTCCCATTATTCAGTCTTTGCCGACTTTTTCGGCATTCGGTGCACAATATTTGCGCACAATATTTGCGCATCGAAATTCATGCAGGAGTCACTTGTGAACTTCTGCTGTGTTCATATTCATTAGACAATATTTTAAATCTAATGGCATGGTTTATAGAGATTTTGCTACATCGGACTTGGTCTTATTTGGTTTTAACCACAAAGAAGTCCGGTTCATTTGTCGGAATCAAACGAACCTTGTCCGCGCAGCTCCAAGCTTGCACCTAGTTCTAATCTTTGAATGATTAGTCGCAAACTAGCAATACAAGTGTTGGGTTGGTTGATTTATTTATTTATTTATTTATTTATTTATTTGTTATTTCACTATGCGATTTAGAGAATAGCGACTGCATTGTGATTTATAATATGATTGACGTAAATAAACAGATAGCAAAATGACATGTAAGTAAATGTAGATTGACATCGTCTGTGTTGTAGAATACGATCAGGTAATGAATTGGTATTTCAATGAAGAGCCTATAAAATAGATAACCCGCTCACTTTTGTAAGGGGCTAGACTTATTATTATTATTATTATTATTATTAGCCTATTATTAGTCTATTATTCATTCATTTATTTTAAATTCATTCTATTTGATAGGTTAAAGGGTTTACCTGTTTGATTTACTTGCGCCTGCTGTTTATTATGAGAGATGTGGTGTTTTTCGATCCCATTCGTCCCAAGCCCGAGAGACAAGCTCTTTCTGTTCTTCGGTCATTTTCTCCCATTCCTCGGACACTTTGGGCCACACTGGAACATTATGGGTCGGCTTTTTCCTACCATCATTCCATCTACTTATTTGTTCATTTTAGTGTCTATTATTGGAGATTTCGAGTGTTTAGGCTATAGCTTGTTTATGCAGTTTTTCGTTTGTCTGAGTCAACGCATCTACGCAAATGCGCGACGTCCGACTCACCATTGTGTTCAGCAGACAGTCATGTCAGCCCCAGTAAATTCACACCAGTTTCAGTTATCCTTATAGATGAACTATTCATACCATTTTTAGTGGGTCTTGTTGTAATAATGTAAACCGGGGTTGTTGCGCCGGTCTGGACCAATTGGTCTTATTCAATTCGGACACACCTGAATTCTGTTCATTTAAGTGGTCACAGTGTCTCTCTACTGATTTGTCATTCTGACACACCCTTGTATAACCTGTTATATATGATTCTGTCCGGGGTCTGCTCACCACTGCACACCATTCATGTTTAATAAGTTTTGCCTAAGGCGCTTGAGGGATAATCGTCTTTTTTCCTGCGTATAGCTCTATATAGCTTTATATCAGGGAATCGGACCATCAACCTATCTGCGCTTATTCTTGGTTGTTAATAGGAATACGGCTTTCCATCGTTTGTTAAACATATTGGAGGTTTGCAAGGCGGCACAGAGGTGTTTAATGGTTTGTGCTACACCCGCGCTCTACTCCTGCCATGTAGCCCTCTCACCGTACGCCCATCTGAAGCATCACCGTAAAAGTGTATACTTCTAGGGGGCTTCCTAAATCAGCCAACGGTATTTAATTTCTAGTGTCACCTGCTGGGGTAGAATGATTTGGGAGAATATGCTTATTCTGCTCACTGTCCAAAACTTCTAGCTGGAGGGGGTACAGAATGTTGGTAATTCTGTCTCTCTCTCCTCCTCATTGGGGTTCTAATTAGTCCACACCTTTATCCACGCTTTCGGGATGATCCGGCAGGCTCATGGTTCTTTCGGCAGTGGCATTTCTTTCAGTTAGGAGTTGCTCTAGAAAACCTCTGTTCTCCTCCGCACTCACTAAACGTATGATTGTCATATTCTCAGACATGTGACCCCAGGGGAAAGCCATATTAGCCTATAAGTGTAGTGGTGTCAGACCTGGTAAGAATTCACCTGTGGCTTGTTCTATGTCTCACAGCTTCGCTTTGCGCACACTCAGTTGGGGCGCATAGCGGCGGGCGGCTTATCTCGCCTCCGTTATCTGATTCCTTTCCTCTGCAGTATTTGTGACCACTATGAAAACCCTTTCAGAATGGTGATTAGTTGTTCTACTCATATAACTTGTATGGTTGCTTAAGAGTGATAGCCAAAATACCCATCTCCAAAAATCAGAGTAACAATTATGCTTGGATTGCATACGCTCATTTCTAACGCATTTTCTAAAAGCTTCGTGCTTCTAGGCTCGGTCTACCGCTACACGGTTCGAGAACTATTATGTAATGTCCAATCTGCTTGGGGGTTATTGATTAGTTGGATTATAACTGTTACTGGTGTGGTAATCTATGCTAATTTGTTTTGTATTGTTTTTGGTTTCTGCGCTCAATTTAGCCCCTACAGCTGCTGCGACATCAGATGCATGGGTTAAATATTAACGGTTTCAGAAATATTCCGTCCCTAACTCCAAAATTTGAATCTAGTATATCGCCTAGAATTATTTTTGAGTTTAAACTGGGTCGGGTTTTACGATTAGGTCGTTTATTGTGAGTTTCATTTACCATCGGGTCCAACACACTTAGATGGCGGCTTATTGCCTCGAAACGCGGGGACGTCTCATCCGAGGATGAATCGACCCAATCACTTTGCGACATTATCGTTTAAGTTTGATTTTAACTCAAACTTTTCCTCTGGGCTATATACCCAGCGGGTAGTCTCAGCTATTTTTATTCCTCCTAAGCAAGACTTTCTTGTCGTTGACCTAGTGCGAGTGTGGTCCTTCCCAGAGTTAATTACTCTCTGTCTTCTCCGCGTTTCTGAGGATACTCTCCCGGATACAGCTCAGAGTCACCCGTTTGTCGGATAAATAATAGCTTTTGTCAACGCAGTGACCAGATTGGTTTTGACAATAGTATTTATGCTACAAATCTGTGCGCCGGTTTTCACAGATTGCTTATCGCACTCTATTGCTCTGGTTTGTGTCATGTACGTTTCTTTAACGAGACTTTTTAGTACCTTGTAATAGAGATATTCCGTTATCTCCTGGAAAGGGAAAAATATTTTTGCTATTTTTCATCTTTCCACTGGAAAGGAAAATTTCTATTTTCCATTTTCCAGTACTCCCTTGTTCTAATCCGCCTCAGCTTTTTAGATAAGGAGTGCGTTAGCGAACGGTTTCCTTCCACTTCCGACCTTTTCTTAGGTTTTTTTCGGCTCAGACAGAGCTGCTCACCAGTCAGGGGCAATGTGTTGGATTTTTTATTCTAACCACAAATTTTGATAAGAATAAAGTATGGTGAGCTTTTATCCCTTGCTCTCTGTCTGATTCCGCGGGAGCTGTTCACTGTCAGGGCAATTGTTCGTGCATGACACTTAGAAAAAAGTGGCCAGTTTTTTTCTAAGTGCCTCACAGTTGGGCGCCATGTTGCAGATTCGGTCAGAATTGTCCATAGGCCTAGGGTTAATTCGATTCAATAATTTGAAATTGTTACCTTACTAGAATTTAGACCAGAGATGCCTCTCTACCAACGACTAGCGTTTGAGGGACCTTTGAGTTTGTCAGAGCATTGAAATAACCAACTCACCTTCCTTGTAAGATAAGAGAGGAACCCTCAAGCTGAGAAGTCTGTTCCGAGTTTAACTTCCTGCTTAGGATGTGCTGAAGTCGCACCCCAGGGGGCCCGTGGCCCTTAAGGAGAGCTCAGGCAAAAAAGTGCCTTTTCACTCTACCACGGGTAGAACTTGGATTTATTTTAAAGTAGTAAAAATTACAAAAGTGTAAAAAACTACAAGAGTAAGGTGTCAGTACAGGACCAAAGAAGTAAAAGAAAAGAAAGAAAAGACAAAAGTAAAAAATGACAAAGTGACAAAAATCAGCAAAAGGTCTTCCAGCCAAGTCTGGTGGGTCCAAGTCTGAACAACTCATCATCACACAAGTTCTTTTATGCATCACCTCATACTTCCTCCTTTTCCCATACCACCTATGCAACTGAGTTGTTGGCGAGAGGCAAGCCCGGTGGTCACGAGCCAGGTGGTCACGAGATTTACTGGCATGACCCTCAGATGATATTATTGCATCATCTTTGAACTGTCTGACCTCAGCACCTCAAACTCATTCTTTACTTCATTGAAATAAACCTTTAACATCCTTCAGTAATATTGGTTTCATATAAAAGAAATTACAAACAATATGTATTGGGTTAGTATTCATCAACACACTGGTTACACCACACTTGATATGATTATCATAGGATTACATATAGGTTTTTGCACCTCTAAATCTAATTTTCCACACTGATATATACTATCTAATAACACACTCACAATGGCATGTAGCCTATACAGGTTTCACTGGTTCATTATCCCTTTTACACCCATAAATGAGGATTTAAAGAAAGTAAAGATGAACATTGGTAAAATACAATTCTAAGGACCAAACTTTGTTTTAGGCGGCAAAGGTAACTTCCCCTTTTGAGTCTAGGTCTTGTGACCTGTCAATCAAAAAATGGAGGGAAAGCCTATTTCCCAATATGTGTGGCACATGACCTATGCGGGCACAGAAGTGGATGGAAAAGTATATTTCTTAAAGACTCAAAAATTGGTCAATTAAAATGAGATTTGATATTTGTATTCCTTTAGCAGGTCTATGTGTACTGTATTATTATTTTATATATATTATAGTATGCCCTTGATCCTATTAAGTTGGTAATGATTTACTCCTTATAATATTAATCACATTTTGGAAACCTATTTAACACACAATCAACAAATATTGGTTTGATGGATTACCCATTAAATAATATCCAAACAATGTTAATACATAAGGATACCTAAAAGTATGTTAAACACACAGAAACACACAGTTTACAGAAACAGGGTTCATTTGGCAACTTCCCCAATCTCCACTTGAGAGTATCAGGTTTCACCTTAGCTTGTCTTTTGCTCAATTTGAGTGACAGGGGGTTCTTGTCCCAAAGTTCAAGGCATATTAGGAGGCTTAAAGTTGGACATTATAAAATGATATTCGAGATCACTCAACAATATCCTTTTGGGCAACTATTTGGCAGGAAGTCGTGTTTGGGCTGAGTTACCATCTCCCATTGTAACCACTTCTCCCGTTTTGAACATGCCTGATGCTAACTCACAGAATTTTCCTGATGTATTTACGGCTTGTGCAGTTACCCGTGCTATGAGTCGTGCGCAGGCTGACTCAAAGCCAGAGCAGGATTGTGTTAGCGAGGATGTGGATATTGCTGTGTCTGTGCCAGAGTCTCTCCTGTCTGTCTCACGCAGTGAATTGGCAGCAGAGCAGCGTGCTGATTCTACCCTTGGTGAGCTGTTTGACCAAGTGCTGTCGGCGGTTGACGGTAAGAGTGCTGTCAAAGGATACGTTTTGCAAGGTGAGCTGTTGGTGAGGAAATGGGCTCCGCTTGGAGAGAATTTTGTGGGGGATCCTGTTTTTCAGATTGTGTTACCGTGTAAGTTTCGTCAAGAAGTACTGAGTACATCACATGATCAACTAGGACATCTTGGCGTCAGGAAGACTTATGAGTACATTCTCAGGTATTTCTTTTGGCCGAAGTTGAAGCGGGATGTATCTCAGTATATCAAAACATGTCACACCTGTCAGGTTACAGGGAAGCCTAATCAGGTTATTAAGCCAGCTCCGCTCGCTCCTATTCCTGTGTTAGCCCAGCCTTTTGAACATCTCATAATAGATTGTGTTGGTCCCTTGCCTCTGTCCAAGTCGGGGTGCAAGTACATGTTAACTGTGATGTGTCAATGCACTAGATATCCTTCGGCGTATCCACTCCGTGTCATTTCTACCAGGTCAGTGGTTAAGGCACTTACACAATTTATTTCCATTTTTGGGATTCCAAGGATCATACAGAGTGATCGCGGCTCCAATTTTTCATCACGCATGTTTTCTCAGGTGTTGAAGCAGCTCCGAGTGAAACATAACCAGGCTTCTGCGTACCACGCGCAGAGTCAAGGGGCCTTGGAGAGGTTTCATCAGACCTTGAAGGCGATGTTGTGTAGCTATTGTGTTCAGCTTCAGCAGGAATGGGAGGAGGGCTTACCATGGTTGTTGTTAGCAGCTAGACAAGTTGTTCAAGAGAGCACTGGTTTTAGCCCTAATCAGTTGGTGTTTGGGCATAATGTGCGTGGGCCCCTGGATGTGCTTTGTGACTCTGTAACTCTGTCTGAACCTCCACAGAATCTGGTGAATTACGTCAACGGGTTCCGGCGTCGGCTGGTTGTGGTCGTCGAGATGGCTAAGGAGAAGCTGTCCTCCTCTCAAGTTAAAATGAAACGTCTGTACGATCGTAAGGCTGAAGTGCGTCAGTTTTTCCCAGGTGATCAGGTTTTAGCCCTGCTGCCTATTGTTGGTTCCCCTTTTCAAGCTAAGTTTCTCGGACCCTTTACTGTGCTTCGCCAGACATCTGATTTAACTTATGTGCTTCGGACTCCAGGGCGTCGAAAGAAAACTCAGCTGTGCCACGTTAACCTTCTGAAGCCATATTACAACCGCGTGGCACAGTCATCTGTAGGGGAAGGGAGTGCTCAGCAGCAGACTGCAAACACAGTGCTGATGGCAGATACAGTGAGAGGGTATGTGTCTAGCAGTCTGGCTGTGCAGGATGACGATGGGGTGTCTGCCCCTGATGAGACTAGGCTACGGGGTAGACTCAGGAACGCTGAAACACTGGCTAGCCTGGATTACTTGCTCGAGCATTTGTCTCTGGAGCAATCTGTTCAGCTTTCTGCTTTAATTAGGGAGTATTTGTGTTTGTTTGGTGACATTCCAACTCGTACACACCTCATTGAGCATGATATTGACATAGGTGATTCCCAGCCAATCCGGCAGCGCTTTTACAGGGTATCTGACGAAAAGACGCGTGATGGAGGATGAAGTTAATTATATGCTTGAAAATAACATTGCTCAGCCTTCTTCTTCTAGTTGGGCGTCGCCCTGTCTGCTCGTTGGAAAATCTGAGGGGAGCCCCAGATTCTGCACAGATTACCGTAAGGTCAATTTGCTTACAAAACCTGATGCATACCCCCTTCCTCGTATGGAGGATTGTGTCGATCAGGTGGGGGCAGCTCGGTTTGTTAGCAAATTTGATTTACTCAAAGGCTACTGGCAGGTCCCTTTGACTGCCAGAGCCAGAGAGATTTCTTCCTTTATTACACCTTTTGGTTTGTTTTCCTATTCAGTTATGAGTTTTGGCTTGCGGAACGCTCCGGCAACGTTCCAACGTTTAATGAACATGGTAGTGTCCGGTCTTAAGGGATGTGCTGTGTACTTGGACGATGTGGTGGTCCACAGTGACACTTGGGAGGTCCACTTGGAACGTATTCGACAGCTGTTCGACCGCTTGCGTGCGGCGAATTTGACAGTGAACTTGGCGAAGTGTGAGTTCGCCAGGGCCACTGTCACCTATCTCGGCAGGCAAGTTGGTCAGGGACAGGTGCGTCCGGTACAGGCTAAGGTTGCAGCTATTGAGCAGTACCCTGTGCCTGTTACTAAGAAAGAGCTTATGCGGTTTCTCGGGTTGGTAGGGTACTACCGCAGTTTCTGCAAGAACTTCTCAACTGTCGTAGCGCCCCTGACCGATCTGTTAAAAGCAAAGTCCAAATACATCTGGTCTGTGTCATGTCAGCAAGCTTTTGACAATGTGAAAGGTCTTTTGTGTGTGTCTCCTGTTCTAGCAGCTCCCTGTCTGGATAAGCCGTTTACACTGCAGGTCGATGCTAGCGACGTTGGTGCTGGAGCAGTGTTGCTTCAGACTGATGGTGAGGGTGTGGAGCGCCCCGTAAGCTATTTTTCACGAAAATTCAATTCTTATCAGTTACACTACTCTGTTATTGAAAAAGAAACACTTTCTTTGGTGTGGGCGTTACAACATTTTGATGTTTATGTTGATTCTGGTGTTCCTTTGGTGGTCTACACGGACCACAATCCGATCACGTTTTTGCATTCTTTGCCCTGCCCCAACCGAAGACTAATGCGATGGTTTCTGTTTCTACAGTCATACTGCCTGGAGATCCGCCATATTAAAGGCACACAGAACATTGTAGCCGATGCTCTGTCAAGGGCAGCCTGTCCTTGAGGTTGTTTTCTAATGCCAAAGTCCTCTGTCTATCTCTCCTCCTGCTCTTAAACTGCTTCTTCAGGTACCGGGGTTGCTGGGTAGTTGGGTGGAGATGGTAGGGTGGCTTTGTGGAATCCATCCCAAGGTTGGTGAGTTGCAACCAAATATCAGGTAGTATATTTAACCATTTATATCAGGTAGTATAATTAATAATTAATCTCAGGTAGTATAAACTAAGTATGCCAGGTAGTATATTATTATTTATTGTTTTTTGAGTAATGTTTCACACGACGGGGTTGGATTTTGACCGGGGTTGGGTAATGTTCACCCTTGTATGTTGTGTGTTCCCTGAGTGCCCAGTGGAACCCTGCTCTTATGGGAGGGGGTATGTCACGGCCCCTCTACCATGGGTGCCTGTGCCATGGCCGTTGCCCTGTCTTGCTGCAGGGGTCCACCGGGGCACTATCCCTGTCTTGTCTTCTGTGTCTTACAGGCTCCTGATTGATATACCTGGGCCCGGGTGTACCTTTATAGGCTAGCCTGTGGGAGTGTTCCTCTCTCTCTTCCCTCTTCCCCGCTCACTTCGCCTGTGAGGGCTGTCCATGGCTTGGCTGCAGCAGGCCCAAGAGATGGCTGAGGCGTGTTTTTGGCTTTTGTTTTGTTACTTTCTTTTTGTAAATATCTTTTTGTAAATAAATTATTTTCTTATTAACACTAACCCCTCGAATTGTCTCCATTTTTGTCACGGCTTTGAGCCTGGTCGTGACACGTTACTGGAGAGGGCTACCTCTGCTGTTTTTCCAAGGCGGCCACTGACCACCCCTTTCTGGGTTGGTGAGATGCCATGTACCATACCTTAGTTATGCTGCGATAGCCTAGTGCTGCCACCTTCTGCACACTTGCCATCCTGTACAACCCTCTTTCTCCTCTCTCTCTCTCTCCCTCCCTCTCCTCACTCTAGCTAGATTATATGACACATATCATGAAGTGATATCCTCCTAGATTGGCCTAATCCTCTTGTTTCTGTTTCTTTTTGTTTCTCTTGCCTCCTCTGCCCCGACGCACTGGCTGAGTGATGAACCTCCCATACCTCCCTGCCACCAACCCTACCCCACTACGGATGCTGACCAACCTCCCTGGAGCCACACACCAGGACCATCCTCCCCTTTCTCTGAGGCCCGTGATGGAATTGGCCTGATGGCCCCCTGTTGACTACTACTTAGATGGCGACCAACACCCAATGAACTCTGATCTCACTCCAATTACTGACTAATCCCACACTCCAACTACTGACTCCATCCCTTGGCCCTGACTGTCACACATGTGCATGTGCATATCATCTCTGACTACATTCAGTACTCATACTGTTTTGTGTTAACCATGGTCAATCTATGCATCAGACTTTACGGATACTTTATTAGGCCCCAGGCAGGTAGGCTGAGTCCATGAGGCGTGGATCTGCCCAAGGTTTCTTCCTACATCAGGCATGCAAACTCGCCGCCTTTCGGCGAAATTCGCCGTTTTGAACTCGAAATGGGTCATTCTTCTGAATCGCGTAGATTCGAGGAGAAAATATTTGGGGGGGGGGGGGGGGTCACCACAGATGTATAACTGCGCCACTCTCTTCTCGTGACAACAAATGACTGACAAGAGTGCCGTGTGAGAGAAGTCCCATCACCAATCAGAAGCGAGGGGGCGAACCCTTCTCTCCCTCTCCCTCCCCCCGTCTGCGGCAAGGTCAGAATTAATATCAACAGTTTCTTCTGAAGCTAAAATGCTAAAATTTGACTGATGGCCTGAAATAGTCGTCATAATTAACTCAGCTGTGTCGTTAGATCAATTCATGTGCTTGGAATAGTGTCTTTAACACCACTGTCATCTTCTAAATGTCTTCATATCAGACGTGAAATAGTCTACAAAATTCCTCGATATTTCGCCGTCTCACAGAACGCCGTTTGTGCTACGAGCTGGAGGTAACTAGAGTGGCTAACTAGCGCCTTCCACACAAGTTCAGGGCTTTGCTATTTTTAGCGAACGTTCATGGAGACATTGTCGCCTGACTTGGCTTTATAATATCCTGCGGTAATCACGGAAACTGATTTTTTTTGTCCAATAGTTGAGGTTGTCCATTCGTCGTGAGTTAGTCAATTGAATCCGGAGAGCTATGCCACTGGTCGTATTTGAGAGTAGTGCTACGCATCCCCTATCCCCATCTTGCTAGTATGGTCAGCAACCTACTGAACACATTAAAGCTGAATGATTTTGCAATCTTACCTTAATCAAAATCACTGAAGTAATCCATGTTATCAAGTAGCCTTGTGTGAAGTGAAAGGCATACCAGTGTACCAAAACAAACTTCGTTTTGAAGTCACATTATGCTAACGAGTCTGCTTCAGAACAGTAGCCACATATGTTATTCTTCTATTAAATAGGCCAATCAGAGAGGGGCTTTGTATGGTTTACATAACATATTTTATTGGTAGGCCTATTTATTCAGCTTATATTTTAGTGTGGGGAGACATTAGACTTCTCTTAAATTATTATTTTTTGACTACTAGTTTTATTTAAGGGAGAGAATGGGCTACTACAGGAGTTTAAAAGAACCCTAAAATAATAGGCTACTTTAAAGCAGAATTCAACCCTGAAACAACATTGTAAACACTGTGTTTTACCATACATTTATGCATGACAGTGCTGCCATTTAATGTAATAACTCTATATTAAAAATAAATAAACCTTAAAAAAAAAAAAAACAATTTAAGGTGTTTTGCGCACCTGGGCCCATTTAAATACGTCATTAAAAAAATTCAATAATTATCGATATCGACCAATATACTGAGCCTATATAGTGATAGAGATTTCAGCCATATCGCCCATATAATATAATTCAAAATGCCTCTGGTTGCGCTTACACAAACTACGAAATTCACTTTTCCGCGCGCGCGCACGTCCGTGTACCCTTGTCACCTTTTTCACCCCTGACCAGCATGCCTGTACATAACAAATTATTTACAAAGCGAGGGAGTTTTTCCTTGCCCCTGATTCTCATGGATGCTTCCCGTACTGTCTGTAAAGCGCCGCGAGACAATGTACTGTATTTGTGTGCTCTACAAATAAAATTGAATTGAATTGAATTGAATTGATGTCTGCCCTAGCAACGGCCTAGCAACAGCTTCCAGCGGCCTTGTAATGTCCTAGGAACCACTCCAACAATGATGATCTAGCAATGAACATAGCATCCAACACGACCAACGTGGCAACCAGCATAGCAACCGACATGTCCGCCCTAGCAACGGCCTAGCAACAGCTTCCAGCGGCCTTGTAATGTCCTAGGAACCACTCCAACAATGATGATCTAGCAATGAACATAACATCCAACATGATCAATGTAGCAACCAGCATAGCAACCGACATGTCTGCCCTAGCAACACCTTAGCAACAGCGCACACACACACACGCACACACACATTGAGGTAGACACACAGGACAGGAAGTGGGCTCATATCTTGCCAACAGTTTGTCGTATCAAGACTAATTTTAGTATTATCACTTGGGACACCTTCTTGACTACGTCCAATAGAGTTGAGCCCATTTGACCACTACAGGGCGCAATAGCTATTGAAACAAACTGTTTTAAGTTAATATATTGTAATATCTTGGCGTGAGGATGTATGGCCTCGTCTCTGACGTTGCCTCAATCATTTTGTGTTGTCGGTCTCGTTGCGGCGGGTTTGAGCAAGCCCACTCCAGCAGTTTCTCTGAGGAAATGCAATCTAGTTATTAAGTGTGCTTGAAAAGCAAGCACAGTTATTGTTCTTCCTGCGTTCTAGTTATTAAGTGTGCTTGCAAAGCAAGCACAGTTATTGTTCTTCCTGCGTTTATTAAGTGTGCTTGCTGAAAGCAAGCACAGTTATAGTTCTTCTTAAGTGTCGTTTATTAAGTGTGCTTGCTGAAAGGCAAGCACACTATTGATATTGTTAAGTTTACTAATTATTCTTCTTTTTATTGCGCCGTTTTTTGGCCCCCTACTCCTCCCGGAGCGTTCGAGATAGAGACGCGGTTCAAACGCCGAAACGTCGGGCCCGATCTGGAATAGGATGCTTGTATAAGGATTTCCGCTATCGCGTATCGTTCGCCCGTAATCCGGCGAATTCCGGCCCATTGAAATGAATGGTGGAACTTTGGCCACCATTCTCTAGAGTGAAGGGCCCAAAAAAAGGGGTTTAAAACTGGGATTGTAGTGACAAAAATCAAGTTTTAAACCATGTAGAAACTCTGAATATGGTTGAAAATTATGTCAAAACGTAGAGGAGAAATTTCCTGTAAATTATGTAAAAGGCACTTCTAGCCAGGGGAAGAGTGAGAGCTGCTGTCCAAAGCCATTTAAAACAAGGATTTCAGGGTGCAAAGCAAAGTCTTAAGTGTCGTCGTTTATTAAGTGTGCTTGCTGAAAGCAAGCACAGTTATAGTTCTTCTTAAGTGTCGTTTATTATTTTTCTTGTTCACTCATTTTACGGCCCCCTAAGGCTCCCGGGGCATTCGAGCTAGAGACAATCTTTCACCTCTCACTTGTCCGTCCTGTAGTGCAGATTTGTGCTTGTATACAGTTTTTCGATAAGCCTTATCGTTGAATGAATGGTGGAACTCTGGCCACCATTCTCTAGAGTGAAGGGCCCAAAAAAGGGGTTTAAAACTGGGATTGTAGTGACAAAAATCAAGTTTTAAACCATGTAGAAACTCTGAATATGGTTGAAAATTATGTCAAAACGTAGAGGAGAAATTTCTCCTGTAAATTATGTAAAAGGCACTTCTAGCCAGGGGAAGAGTGAGAGCTGCTGTCCAAAGCCATTTAAAACAAGGATTTCAGGGTGCAAAGCAAAGTCTTAAGTGTCGTCGTTTATTAAGTGTGCTTGCTGAAAGCAAGCACAGTTATAGTTCTTCTTAACTGTCGTTTATTATTTTTCTTTTTCACTCATTTTACGGCCCCTAAGGCTCCCGGGGCATTCGAGCTAGAGACAATCTTTCACCTCTCACTTGTCCGTCCTGTAGTGCAGATTTGTGCTTGTATACAGTTTTTCGATAAGCCTTATCGTTGAATGAATGGTGGAACTCTGGCCACCATTCTCTAGAGTGAAGGGCCCAAAAAAAGGGGTTTAAAACTGGGATTGTAGTGACAAAAATCAAGTTTTAAACCATGTAGAAACTCTGAATATGGTTGAAAATTATGTCAAAACGTAGAGGAGAAATTTCTCCTGTAAATTATGTAAAAGGCACTTCTAGCCAGGGGAAGAGTGAGAGCTGCTGTCCAAAGCCATTTAAAACAAGGATTTCAGGGTGCAAAGCAAAGTCTTAAGTGTCGTCGTTTATTAAGTGTGCTTGCTGAAAGCAAGCACAGTTATAGTTCTTCTTAAGTGTCGTTTATTATTTTTCTTTTTCACTCATTTTACGGCCCCCTAAGGCTCCCGGGGCATTCGAGCTAGAGACAATCTTTCACCTCTCACTTGTCCGTCCTGTAGTGCAGATTTGTGCTTGTATACAGTTTTTCGATAAGCCTTATCGTTGAATGAATGGTGGAACTCTGGCCACCATTCTCTAGAGTGAAGGGCCCAAAAAAAGGGGTTTAAAACAGGGATTGTAGTGACAAAAATCAAGTTTTAAACCATGTAGAAACTCTGAATATGGTTGAAAATTATGTCAAAACGTAGAGGAGAAATTTCTCCTGTAAATTATGTAAAAGGCACTTCTAGCCAGGGGAAGAGTGAGAGCTGCTGTCCAAAGCCATTTAAAACAAGGATTTCAGGGTGCAAAGCAAAGTCTTAAGTGTCGTCGTTTATTAAGTGTGCTTGCTGAAAGCAAGCACAGTTATAGTTCTTCTTAAGTGTCGTTTATTATTTTTCTTTTTCACTCATTTTACGGCCCCCTAAGGCTCCCGGGGCATTCGAGCTAGAGACAATCTTTCACCTCTCACTTGTCCGTCCTGTAGTGCAGATTTGTGCTTGTATACAGTTTTTCGATAAGCCTTATCGTTGAATGAATGGTGGAACTCTGGCCACCATTCTCTAGAGTGAAGGGCCCAAAAAAGGGGTTTAAAACTGGGATTGTAGTGACAAAAATCAAGTTTTAAACCATGTAGAAACTCTGAATATGGTTGAAAATTATGTCAAAACGTAGAGGAGAAATTTCTCCTGTAAATTATGTAAAAGGCACTTCTAGCCAGGGGAAGAGTGAGAGCTGCTGTCCAAAGCCATTTAAAACAAGGATTTCAGGGTGCAAAGCAAAGTCTTAAGTGTCGTCGTTTATTAAGTGTGCTTGCTGAAAGCAAGCACAGTTATAGTTCTTCTTAAGTGTCGTTTATTATTTTTCTTTTTCACTCATTTTACGGCCCCCTAAGGCTCCCGGGGCATTCGAGCTAGAGACAATCTTTCACCTCTCACTTGTCCGTCCTGTAGTGCAGATTTGTGCTTGTATACAGTTTTTCGATAAGCCTTATCGTTGAATGAATGGTGGAACTCTGGCCACCATTCTCTAGAGTGAAGGGCCCAAAAAAAGGGGTTTAAAACAGGGATTGTAGTGACAAAAATCAAGTTTTAAACCATGTAGAAACTCTGAATATGGTTGAAAATTATGTCAAAACGTAGAGGAGAAATTTCTCCTGTAAATTATGTAAAAGGCACTTCTAGCCAGGGGAAGAGTGAGAGCTGCTGTCCAAAGCCATTTAAAACAGGGATTTCAGGGTGCAAAGCAAAGTCTTAAGTGTCGTCGTTTATTAAGTGTGCTTGCTGAAAGCAAGCACAGTTATAGTTCTTCTTAAGTGTCGTTTATTATTTTTCTTTTTCACTCATTTTACGGCCCCCTAAGGCTCCCGGGGCATTCGAGCTAGAGACAATCTTTCACCTCTCACTTGTCCGTCCTGTAGTGCAGATTTGTGCTTGTATACAGTTTTTTGATAAGCCTTATCGTTGAATGAATGGTGGAACTCTGGCCACCATTCTCTAGAGTGAAGGGCCCAAAAAAGGGGTTTAAAACTGGGATTGTAGTGACAAAAATCAAGTTTTAAACCATGTAGAAACTCTGAATATGGTTGAAAATTATGTCAAAACGTAGAGGAGAAATTTCTCCTGTAAATTATGTAAAAGGCACTTCTAGCCAGGGGAAGAGTGAGAGCTGCTGTCCAAAGCCATTTAAAACAGGGATTTCAGGGTGCAAAGCAAAGTCTTAAGTGTCGTCGTTTATTAAGTGTGCTTGCTGAAAGCAAGCACAGTTATAGTTCTTCTTAAGTGTCGTTTATTATTTTTCTTTTTCACTCATTTTACGGCCCCCTAAGGCTCCCGGGGCATTCGAGCTAGAGACAATCTTTCACCTCTCACTTGTCCGTCCTGTAGTGCAGATTTGTGCTTGTATACAGTTTTTCGATAAGCCTTATCGTTGAATGAATGGTGGAACTCTGGCCACCATTCTCTAGAGTGAAGGGCCCAAAAAAGGGGGTTTAAAACTGGGATTGTAGTGACAAAAATCAAGTTTTAAACCATGTAGAAACTCTGAATATGGTTGAAAATTATGTCAAAACGTAGAGGAGAAATTTCTCCTGTAAATTATGTAAAAGGCACTTCTAGCCAGGGGAAGAGTGAGAGCTGCTGTCCAAAGCCATTTAAAACAGGGATTTCAGGGTGCAAAGCAAAGTCTTAAGTGTCGTCGTTTATTAAGTGTGCTTGCTGAAAGCAAGCACAGTTATAGTTCTTCTTAAGTGTCGTTTATTATTATTTTTCTTTTTCACTCATTTTACGGCCCCCTAAGGCTCCCGGGGCATTCGAGCTAGAGACAAACTTTCACCTCTCACTTGTCCGTCCTGTAGTGCAGATTTGTGCTTGTATACAGTTTTTCGATAAGCCTTATCGTTTCCGCGTTATTTACGTTTTTCGACAAAAATTTTCCCATTGAAATGAATGGGGACGCTCCGAAAAAAGTACATTTTTCCATCTGTAGCCCGAACCGTAAGGCGTAAACCCATGAAACTTGGTACACTGATAGAGGGTGGGACTGTGATTCATGTCACCAAGTTGCATGCTGGTACCTCTCACGCTCTAGCGCCACCAACTGATCAAAGCCGTAACTGCGTTTATGGGCGTAACTTTTGATCTGTATGTCCGATTTAAATGGGACTATCATTTGGCCACTAGGGGCGCCACAGTGGCATCAGAATTTGAAAGAAAAATTATTTCTCTAATATGTCAGGAATGCTTTGACATATCACACTCATATTTGGAGGCGAGCATTTGGGCACCATCCAAAGTGCCCTCCTCAAATTTGGTGTCATTTGGCCTCAAGGGGGCGCCATAATGAGCAAAAACGTGTATCGCGGAAACGCTTTCACGTATCAAGACCATATTTGGTGGGATGCCTTTGGACACCATCCAAAGTGCCCGCATCAAATTTGGTATCATTTGGCCAATAGGGGGCGCCACAATGACAAAAATACGTTTTGTCATATCTCTTTGCTCTCTGATGCCCTGTCTCGGCGTAACGATCTGCCTTGCGTCTTGACGCGGAACTTGTCAGCACGGCGTGGCGGGTCGCCGTGGCGGCGCATCGGGGCAAGCACACTTCTGCATTTTCTCCGGAAATGCATTCTAGTTTTTCTTGTTCACTCATTTTACGTTACCCTACTCCTCCCGGGGCATTCGAGTTAGAGACACACTTTCACCTCTCACTTGTCCGTCCTGTAGTGAAGGGGTAAGCTTGTATTCAGTTTTTCGAAAAGCCTTGTCGTTTCCGCGTTATTTACGTTTTTCGACAAAAATTTTCCCATTGAAATGAATGGGGATGCTCCGAAAAAAGTACATTTTTCCATCTGTAGCCCGAACCGTAAGGCGTAAACCCATGAAACTTGGTACACTGATAGAGGGTGGGACTGTGATTCATGTCACCAAGTTGTATGCTGGTATCTCTCACGCTCTAGCGCCACCAACTGATCAAATCCGTAACTGCGTTTATGGGCATAACTTTTGATCCGTATGTCCGAATTAAATGGGACTGGTGCCATTGGAATCCTTGGACCTAGACGAATCCAACACAATCTGTCACGTCATTTTTCGCCATTTTGAATTTTGTCAAAAGTGAAATGAAAACTCACACTGGCCACATAGTTGGTCCGATCGTCACGAAACTTGACACACATGATCTACAGACCATGCCCGGTAAGCGATAGTCGTGGCGCCCCCATACGTCAAACCGTTGACCCGTGGCAGCCAATGAAATTCGACTGCGAAGCCGCCAAACAGGAAGTGAGGTCAGATCTCGGAAACGTCATGACATATCATGACCATATTTGGTGGCCTGACATATGGGACCATCCAAAGTACCCTTGTAAAATTTGGTGGTATTTCGCCACTAGGGGGCGCCACAATTAGCAAAAACATGTATCTCAAGAACGCTTTGATGTATAACGCCCATATTTGGTAGGATGACCTTGAACACCATCCCAACTGGGCTTCTCTAATTTGGTGTCATTTGGCCACCAGGGGCGCCACAGTGGCATCAGAATTAGAAAGAAAAATTATTTCTCTAATATCTCAGGAATGCTTTGACATATCGCACTCATATTTGGAGGTGAGCATTTGGGCACCATCCAAAGTGCCCTCCTCAAATTTGGTGTCATTTGGCCTCAAGGGGGCGCCATAATGAGCAAAAACATGCATCTCGAAAACAGTTTCATGTATCAAGACCATATTTGGGCCAACTGGGCTTCTCTAATTTGGTGTCATTTGGCTACCAGGGGGCACCACAGTGGTATCAGAATTGGCAAGAATAATATTTCTCTAATATCCCAGGAATGTTTTGACATATCACATTTGGTGGGATGCCTTTAAAGCCCATCCAAAGTAACCTCAAATGTGGTGTCATTTGGCCCCAAGGAAGCAACTCAAAGAGCAAAAGCATTCGAAGCATATGAATTTTAAAGAGCAACTTCAGTCAATTTCAACACAGTTTTAACAGTTATTTGGTTTGTAGTCATACACTGCAGTGTTGTGTTGTAATGTGTTCATGCACAGTTCAAAGTTCTTCACCCATGGGATAGTGCTTATTCTGTTCAAAGAAACCTAGCCTATATGGTTGAACTAGAGTTTCTCACATTTTCAGTACTTGTAAGTCTCAAGTAACTTGAACAGTAGAGTTCTTGATGAAATTTGACTGAAGTTGTTCTTTAATGTCAGAGATGTTCTGGGCTGTCTCTCACGCATACACATACACATCGACACATTTATATTCCTATAGATAAGTTAGCAATTGTTCTATTTTTTATGTGTTGTGTTGTTGTTATCTGCACACAGAAATACCACAAACCTGTGACCTGGGCAGTGAAGACAGAACACCATTCAGTGTGTCAAGAGACATATGTAGCACAATGCTTACATTTTACTAAGCTGTAGTTTCGTTGAAGTAGGCTATAAATTCTCTCATTGTCATTGTAATAAATTGAATACTGAATGAATAAACTTTTTCACTGTAATTATGTGAATACTGAATGATTGTTCAGCCAAATAAAGCCAAGCTCACGAATGCAGTGTCTCACCATTAACCTAGCCTATAATAGCTTATGTAGCTACAGAGAAAGCCTTGCGGTAATGTGTTGCTGTTGATCTAGTGCAGTGTTTCTCAAACTGTGGGGCGGGCCACTTGACAAGTGGGGCGCGAGACATCTCTTTGTAATCTACGAATGGTCGCCACATGCCCACCCAAATTCACAGCTATTTGTCAGATGTGCATATGACAGTCTATTGAGCTTTCCAATGGTGCCATTTGCTAGTTACTGTAATGAGGGTTTCGAGAGAAATTTGGCTTTGAAATACAGTAGTAACATGAAAATAACATTATAAAAAACATAGAAAACATTAATAAAAAATCCTGCACTCGCAAAGTATTCCTCACAGAGACACATGTAGGCTATTGTGCGCAAATTGAGCTTTCCAGGTGGGGCGTGAAAATTCTCTGCCTTCCAAAGTAGGGAATGACAGAAAAAGTTTGAGAACCACTGATCTAGTCGATACATATTCTCATTGCAATGTTATTACATGACAAACAAATTAAATGAATGAATAATGTCAGAATAAGTCAGTGATGGCTAAAGTCCATTAATGCAAGATGAATAGACATTATTGGCCATCCAAACACACTTTTTCTCAAATGCTATTGCCATCTATCCGATGATTCCTATGATTTCTAATTAAGTTCTTCTTGTCTTCTTGTTTACACCATTGTCAGTTATACTACTGTAATATAGAATGATGAACTTCTTTAGCCAAATAAAGCCACACTCATGAATGCTATCTTCCACCTTATTCTACTGTAATTTACAATCTAGCTTATGTCCCTAATATCTTGCTGTGATGTGCTGCCATCTAGTGGATATAAATATATGATTTGGTAAGAGAGAAAGAAATCAAGTCAATAACATCAAATGTCAGTAGGCCTAGTGGCTAAAGTGTAGCAGCCTAATGTGTGTGTGTGTGTGTGTGTGTGTGTGTGTGTGTGTGTGTGTGTGTGTATATATATATATATATATATATATATATATATATATATATGTGTGTGTGTGTGTGTGTGTGTATTCAGAATCAAATAGCTTACAGTACATTATAGCCTAAATGTAGTGGAAAAGTGTTCACAAATGAAAACACTACAGAAGAAGATTCATCATTTTATATGTGAGTTGATAGGCCTACAGTCTAGACAGAATAAAAATATTCAAAGATATGATTTTTTGATAGTTCAGTCTCAAAAAATTCTGATAGACCAAATTCCAGTAGGGGAATATTATTTTCCGTATGAGTGATTAAACTTGATCAGCCAAATAAAGCCAAACTCATGAATGCAATCTCCCACCATTGTAGCCTACAATAGCTTATGTAGGCCACCTAGTATCTTGCTGTAATGTGCTGCCATCTAGTGGATATAAATGTCATTGATGTGATTTGATGAGATAAAAAAGTCAAGAAAATCAAATGTTAGAAGGTTTAGTGACTAAAGTGAAAAAGGCCTACCTAATATAAATATATATATATTTTTCAGAACCTAATATAGCCTACACTAGGCCTGTAGCCTAAATGAAGGCTGATTGGAAACACTACGACAGATTCAGAGATGCATCATTTTAAAATAAAAATGTTTATGATTGCAGAACAAAACATTTAAAAAAATAAATAAAAAAAGAGAAAAATCTATCATTCAAATCATTCAAAAATACCATCAGGCTTACGAGTTAAATTCTAGAAAATCCAGCAGGGGGAAATAAGATAATTTTTCCGTAGCCTATGACTCGGCTATCGAGAGCACAAATTCTTTCACTTTGCTTGGCATCCCTTGCTGTAAGCAGCTCAGATCGCTCTGTAACGACCAACAACTTTTGCAAGACCTTCTTCAAACCACCGAACTCCAACAGCACATCGAATACAGACCAGACACAGAATATTCTGACTGACCAGAGGATAAGGTAATTTATGTTTTAAGTGTATATACTAAGAAATTAGCTTAGCTAATGATATTGCAATTGGCAAGCTCTGCACATGTGCATAGAACCAAAACTTTTGATACTGCTAAAATGTTTTTGCTAGATTGCTGTTTGCGAAAATCCTTAAACATAGAATGTTTTTCTACAGTCAATGTGTAATGCAGACTTACACGGAGTGATTATTCAATTTAGGCGGAATTTAGCAAAGCATAGGACGATCACGTGAGCTCAAGACTAAGGAAATAGTTCAAACTGAATGTTAAAAAAAATAAGTGTAATAAAATGTCTTGGGTGGCCAAAAATAGCTATTTATGGTTGTGTGAGTTTAAATGACATTCAATAGGATGGCTAATTTTACAGTGAAAGAAAATGAACAAACCAGCTAAGCGTTTTGAGATAGCAAACACGTTTGCAAGATCACCGTTGTAAATTAGGCTAAGTGTAGGCTGGTTATTCCCCGGCATAGGCTTTAGCCTAAGGTGACCGTAGGAGGCTGGGAGATGGAATGAAATGAGTTCAATACATTTATGGATGGTTAAGGTAACTTTGCAGACTGCAAACATTGTCAAATGCTTTTCTTTAACAGTAGCCGAGGTGTCCCGGTAATAATTGTCGCCCTCCCATTTTTCGCTTCGTCCATTAGCCTATTTCAGGTATTGATGATCAGTTCTTTTGAACGAATCTTTGAAATGAACGGCGCAAAGTGATTCTTCGTTACCGCGATTTCGTTCGCTCTTTCGGTCATAGATAAAAGTCAAACACTCAACATTCAGTGCAATGGCCATGACTGAGAGAGCCCACTGATGAGCTCCTGCCTCAACAGTTCTTGCCTTTTTGGCCAATGATGATGAAGCAAAACAAGCTTTACGAAGTGTGACATCAATTTTGGGACGTTTGCTATGGTTAACGTTGCTTAAACGGTGATAACACTTTACCCATCTCTACCAGTGGCAGCTGCTTTTTTTCAAATAGGGGAAGCTCAGATAGAGTAATTGGTCTTTTTTTTCTAAAACTATTTATTCTTTTTCTTAAACTATTTAATTCTACTTTTAATGTCATGGGTTGTTACAATTGATGGCATTTTGATGAATGTAGCCTATTTTGAGTTTGTTTGGTTTATTGAAATATGTATAATTTAGTTGTAAGCTATTAATGGAAAAGAGTCTGACTTAAAATGCAGTTGCATTTGAATGACAACATAGGCTATGCTCAGTTTTTTAGGCTACACAACAATAGTAGAATATGGGCCTAAGCTATTTAAAAAGAGAAGTCTATCATATGGCTCCAATAACAAAGCATGTTAAAGGGAATTATTTGGGAATTAAGCCTATAATACATTCATTGCAAATTTGAATTTGCATCTGAATACTTTAAGAGGTTAATGTAAATGTCTCACCTCCAAATACACATATGTAAAGTAGCCTACCATGCTTGAAAATATGTTTTCCACTTTTCATATCTTTCCACTTCTGTTTCACTTCCGTTCTCTTGTCTCATTCATGAAGAACTGCCACTATCATTTCAGAGTTAGCCAATGAGAATGTAGCAACATTGGTTTAGAGATTCCTTGCCTGAAAATTTGGCTAATCTGACAAAAAGTAGCTATCTTTGCTGGCTCAATTAAATTGTGACAGAGGCCAGTATTACTGATTAAATATAAAATCACTTGTGAGTTTGTGTGTAGATCCTTTAGCACACAACGCCATGGATAATTACAGATGTGTTATTAAAATGTGTTCATCCTACTCGACACTCATCTCCCTATAGAATGCCCAGTACTAGTAAGTGGAGGAGTTACTGTCTAGGGGAGAAAATTTAGTGTTGCAATTGGTAAACTTATATTTTTAAATTCTCTGAACCTGCCCTCAAAACATTTTCTACAATCACACAAAGTCAATTTGTTGGAGGATTTTGTGTTGCTATAGGCTCACCATTGCTTGGATGGGCTATTTGCGTTATTGATACCTTTTCAAACAGGAACCTTAGGTTTGACAGAACGCAATCAGTCAAAAAAAAGCCAAGTATCTCATTGCTCCATAATACAGAGGCTTTGCATCCGTGCCCACCCTCTCCATTTACCCCGGTGAAGCTGAACTTCCCTGGAAATGGTCTTTTGTCTTTTTAGTGGCATTTATCCAATTAACATAGTCCAATGTCCAGGGCTGTCCAGCAAGCTTCTCTAGGATTAGCCTAAATATGACAGTTCCCATGGCTTTTATTTTAATAACCTCCTTGTCCCGAATGGCTGAGAAAATTAGATGTGTGTTTATCTGGCTTTTACATGATATCAGGGGGTATTCCTGCAAAGTCGTTAATGATATCGGCGCTTATGTGATTAAGACTCGTTTGAAGTAGCGTCAACTCAGGGATGAGGCTGAAGCCATTCCATCAATGCAAGTTAGCTGCGCCTGCCTCTCGTTAACTTAAACAAGGCTGCGTGCACAAGCTCAACACTAGACCTAAATAGGGGAATTAGGAATACCTGATGAACTGTCGTAAAATTAAGGCAGAACTAAAAGAATTTTAAGAAAGAAACTGAAGAAATGAAGAAATAACTGAAGAAATAACTGAATATCACAAGTTTTATAGTAGTAGGCCTACTGGCAATGCAGAAAGTGTAAAAGGTGATTGAAATTATATTTTGAATCATAATGTTTGACCATTGCTTGTTGGAACAAATTGCCAGTCTCACTGTGCTGTCACAGCAGACTTGCACCTGCGACTGAAATCAATCAATCATTCAATTAAGACGTAGCCTACAACTCAAACCACCACGTGATGGGCCGGCATGTGACACGTCTTTGATTATGCATGCATTTGTTTTTAATTCGTAACTAAAATTATTCCTAATAGATACTTCGAAATATCAATAGTAGTTTAGTAAAAAAGGGAATTCATGCATGATCACAGTGTTTGCAAAACCTATCAACCTTTATTTGGTGGGAAAGATTATTAAGCAAGGTGTATGGAACCTTTTTTGGTGACTTGTGTTTCTGACTGATTGCATTTTCTGAGACACCGCTTTATTAAGCCTTGCAGTTAACCTGCCACGGAGTTGGTTAGTTTGGGAGCATATGTTACCCCAGCAACTCAGCTGCGATTACTGTTAGCGAGAGTAATGGAACTGAACTTACACTAAAACTAGCGCCGCTTGCCGAAATTAGCGCGGCTTAGCGAATAGCTCGGTTGATGGAATACCCCCAGAATCATTTGAAGATGGTAGGCCTACCAAAAAAAATGGTGTGACAAAATGATAGTGTCACTTGATCCTTGACAGGTCATTCTAATGATAGTGTACTGACATGCCCAAATAGCCTGTCTGACATAACTGTATACGATCTGTTTTTTTCCCCTAAGATTGTCTAGGATAATATTGTAGAGTGTATGCTATTGTTTCTATGCAGTTTATCATTAATAATATAGAGTGACCTAACCTTTTAGGCCTATTGCACAATATTTTCAAATTATATGATGGATACTCAGAGTTTCAGACTCAGAGTTCCATGTAAATGACATTAAAAGACAAAACACATACAACATCAACACATATATTTATATAAAGATATTTAAATAGAGCGCTGCAATTTTTGTGTGCCTCACAATTACAAATGTCAAAGTGTCAATGACTCCTTAAGCAACTACTTAGCCTACAACAAGCAATCAGTGTAGGGGTTCTAATATTTTTTTCATTTTTTGCCTAAATTTAGTGAGCAAATATTTTCTGATAAACAAGTCATTATCTGGTAAAGGATTGCATGGAAATTATTTTTCTTTGTTTGCTCTCCTCCTAGCACAGCCAGGCAGGCTATTCTTATTCATTTCCTAAAGTGATCTTGTTTATAAACATAAATAAAATAGTCAACTACAGACTAGGACAATGCATGCACTGAGACCATAATGCTCTTACCCACATACTAACTCCAGGTAAGGGGATGAATAGCCAGTTATCATAAAGAGTTGAACTATTCCTTTAAGATGATTTGGCCAGCAGCTCCAACTGTCATTTTTTGAAACTATGACTACATTCTCTCTCTTAAAGACTACATATCCAACTAACATCTGTCATCAACTATGCGTCTTCCAATGTGGTTCCTGACCAGGGGGTGGCTAGTTAGCATGTTAGTTAGCATAGTTAGCATGTGATTTAACATTTATGCTAATTGATGAAAATCAACTCAACTTAGTCATGTGGTCATCATGTTAACATAGTTAGCATGCTAGCTAGCATAGGTAGCATGCTAATTAACATTTTTGCTAATTGATACTATTCAACTCAGCTAAGTCTTATGGTCATCATGTTAGCAATATTAAAATGCTAGCTAGCATAGTTAGCATTTTCATTAACATTTTTACTGATTGATGTTATTCAACTCAGATAAGTGTTGTGGTCATTGTCTTAGCATTATTACCATGATAGCTAGCATAGTTAGCATGTTAATTTACATCTATGCTAGTTAATGCTATTCAACTCAACTAAGTCTTGTGGTCATCGTATTAGCATAATTAGCATGTTAGTTAATATGATTAGCATTCTAGTTAGTATGTTAAGTGGAAGTAGAAGTGGTCTCTAAACATTATACTTAAGTGGAAGTACTAAAGTATTCAAAATGTTTTGTACTTAAGTATTGCAAGTAAAAGTATTTTAAAAATTGCTACTCAAGTACTGAAAGTAAAAGTAGAAGTACTGTGTATATTAAAGAAAGAAAGCAGTCAAAAGTTTGAATATCATATTGTTTTACATTTATTTGGCTGTTTGGCCATGGACTCTAAGTAGGGCCACCATGCTCACCACCATTCCCCTCACTAAAATCATTTGAAGTTAAAGAACTTGGTGTACTCCTTCTATCTCGAAATGGAGCAGTAGACTGACCCTTACTAATCGTTTCCAATTGACTGCATTCAGTACTCCGAAAGGTCGAAGAGGAGCATGAGGTCTAGTGTACCGCTTGAATCGTCCAATAATGATTATGAAAACCTGGTGATGCTCTTGTCTGCATTGATAGGCTTTCATTGGATCTGGTAACATTTTTTCTAAAAGTAACGAGTAACTAATCAGCACATCAAAAATGTAACAAAGTATAAGTATTAAATTCATCAAAAAAATGTAGTGAAGTAAAAGTGGAAGTAGGAGAAAAAATAATACCCCAGTAAGATACTGCATTTTAGTACTTAAGTAGGCTACTTAAGTAGTTGTACTTAGTTACTATACATCTCTGTACGTGTACAACATACAGTGAAATGTAATCTGATCCCCCCACAACTGTGCTTTAGCTAAAACTAATCCAAATAAAATAGAACTAATAAAAATTCAATATAAATAGGTTTTACACATACAAACACGCATACATGCATACATGCACACACATGCACAGTAGGATACCCACACATTGTGCATACTGTATGTATCCACACAGGCACGCTTAGCACACACACACACACACAAACAACACACACACACACACACACACACACACACACACACAACATACAACATTAGCCTGCGGAGAGATAGCAGTGTGGTTAAAGTGCAGAGTGCAGGGTGGGGAGGAGTGGCATGTCCAGGTTGAGGAGTCTCACTGCTTGGGGATAAAAGCTCCTCCTCAGTCTTTCGGTCTTGGCCATAAGAGACCTAAACCTTTTTCCAGATTTTAGGGGCTGGAACAGATGGTTACTGGGGTGGGAAGAGTCCTTCAGAATTTTCAGGGCTCTGCTCCGGCATCTGGTGATGAAGATGTCTTACAGAGGTGGGAGAGGAGACCTGCAGCATCGCTCAGCAGCCTTTATCACCCTCTCAAGGGCTTTACGGTCCTGGGCAGAGCTGTTCCCATACCAGCACATGATGGCTTGAGTGACTATGCTCTCCACAGCCCCTGAGTAGAAGGACCTCAGAATGACTGGTGATGCCCCAAACTTCCTCAGCTGCCTAAGATGGAACAGGCGCTGGCTCGCCTTCTTCGCCTGGATGGTGATGTGCTCGGTCCATGTGAGATCTGCTGAGATCCTAGCTCCCAGATACTTAAAGCTGGTCACTCTCTCTACTGGATCCCCATTGATGGTGATGGGTGAGAGGGAACGCTGCTGCTTCCTGCTGAAGTCCACCACCAGCTCCCTTAGTTTTGCTGACGTTCAGTTGGAGGTAGTTGTTTTTGCACCACAGTGCTAGGTTGCTCACCTCTTCCAGGTAGGCGGTCTCGTCGTTGTTGGAGATGCAACCCAGCACTACTGTGTCATCAGCAAACTTAATGATGGAATTGGAGCTGTGGGTGGCTGTGCAGTCATAGGTGTATAAAGAGTACAGCAGTGGACTGAGTACACACCCTTGAGGAGCTCCAGTGTTGAGCGTGATGGAGTTGGAGATGCAGTGGCCAGCCTTAACAGACTGTGGTCGACCTGTGAGAAAGTCCAGGATCCATGCACACAGACCATGGTTCAGCCCTAGAACCCTCAGCTTTGTGTGCAGCCTTTGGGGAATGATTGTATTAAAAGCAGAGCTGTAGTCAATGAACAGCAGTCTCACATAATTCCCACTTTTCTTGTCCACATGAGTGAGAGTGGAGTGCAGGACGTGGGAGATGGCATCCTCAGTGGACCTGTTGGCGCGGTAGGCAAACTGGAGAGGGTCAGTGTTGATGGGGATGGAGGCAGTAATGATGTCTTTGATTAGCCTCTCAAACACCTTCATGACTACTGAGGTTAATGCAATGGGCCGGTAGTCATTCAGGCATGATGGTGTACTAGTCTTTGGTACCGGAATTATGATAGATTTTTTAAAACATGTAGGTACACATGACTGTGCCAATGACGCATTAAAAATAGTGGTAAAAACACCAGACAGTTGGTCAGCGCAAGAGCGCAAGAGACGACCGGGTATACCGTCTGGGCCGGGTGCTTTGCGTGCGTTAACCTGTTTTAGGGCCCTGCGCACTTCACTGCCTCAAGCCTATAAAGACGGCCTTTTTTTGGCATGAACTAGGCTACTCAGGAATTGATAAGATTATTGATAGGGAATTGGATTAGGCTAATAGGCAGAATTGATAATGGCATTGATATTGATAAAATCTTATCAATACCCATCCCTACAAACAACTGCAGTTTGCATTTTCATACACTCGTAATTTCCCTGAAATTATGTTAACTGATGAGTTTTGGAGGTCCTATTGTCACAACTTTACTGAAATTGAATTTGGATTGTTATTGAATTGTAGGCTATTCCTGTATCTGTCTTTGGCCATGGAGAGTTGTGGATGCATGCTGCATCAATAGGATATTCACTTTCTGAAAGATGTGCTACCCAGTGACGTTATTTAGTACAGCTATGGTTGATAGAGTGTAGCAATGTTTGGCCATGGAGAGTTGTGGTTTCATGCTGTTTAATTTACAATAGAGTATCGACTTTCCGAAAGATGCGCTACCTAATGATGTTACTTAGTACAGCTATGGTTTATAGAGTTCAGCAATGTGTTTGAAACTGGTGCAGTTAAACCTGTTAAAAGTTGATGCATCCTGATAATTTTGGAAGGAATATTTTAAAATACTAAAAAATTTTAGATGTTCCAAAACTATCCAACAGTGTCTAATCTACAAATTTGTTTAACCCAATCAATCTCCACCACTCTATCTTACTTTTAGCAATACATACTAATACTGCGATTCACTTAATCACTAATATCTTTCCTTTTAAATATTCACTCTTTTTCAATACATTGTCAACTACAAATGATTTCTGAAAACTAAATAACTCTTTATAGGTTACTACCAACCCGAAGTCACCTGCCTCACCATCCAGATCCTGACCCCCAGCCCCGTCCTCTGCCCTACTTCCCAGGCCCTGAGCCAAAGCCCACCCCCCAGTCCTTTACCCTACCAACCAGGCCCTGACCCCCAGTCCCAAGTTCTTACCTTACCACCCAGCCCCTGACAGCCAGCCCCAAGTCCCCTAAACCTGATCTACCTGCTGGTGTTGAAGTCACGGTAAGTCATACAAACAGGTAAGTTTTTTCATTATATTTACACATTTTGCACAGATTCAGTATTCTATACAGTATTTCCGTTTGCATATTTTGGTTGGATTATATTACATCACATAATCAAGTGTTAGCCATCTTTACACATTTTACACTGATTCAGTATTCTATACAGTATTTCCGTTTGCATATTTTGGTTGGATTATATTACATCACATAATCAAGTGTTAGCCATCTTTAAGATGCCTCGTCCGAGCAGAAAATCACGTGCCAAAAGACACCAATGGGACCAGAAGAGAGAGTCTTCACTGACAGCGTCATTCAGCCAAGCAGACAGTAGATTTTCAGAGTTCAGCCGTGGAAATCAATGTGTGACAAATTCATTGACCTTTCTCATCAACCTCCATGAGACGCCGGAAATGAAAAAAACAGAAAAAGGCTGAACTACATATTGGAAAAGGGTGATGAATTGTACTGCCAGACAAGGAGAAATTTAGAGGCCAAGAAGAAATTTGTCTGTATGCTTTTACATTTTGATGAAATACCAGACATTGTTTCATTGGATGGAAAGCAGTACATAATTCAGAAAGGCACCCCCTTGAGTGGCTACTTGCTTCAAGATGCACCTGAAGGCTTGGAAAACTATTTGAATCTTTCTCTGAGACTTCATCAAATGGGAAGTGTGTTTTCACAGGCCTTGCTGATTGTTGGTGCTATGTGCATTAGTGTTTATCAAGACAGCAATGGACGTTTTGGATTTTTTGATCCACACTCTAGAAATGCAAATGGTTCTGCTCATGAAGAAAATGGGAAAGCTGTGATGGTTACTTTTCAGAACGTGAGTGATCTGGCACACAGACTTTTACAGCTCTTCTGTACTTGTCTTGATCTTGAAGCAGACCAACAATATGATTTGCTACCACTCTCATTCCAAACATTGACAGATGAAGATCATACACTGGAAGGAAATGCGTCTACATCTGAACAGGACTGTGTGGCTGAAGATCATACACTGGAAGTAAATGCATCTACATCTGAACAGGACTGTGTGGATGAAGATCATACACTGGAAGTAAGTACATCTACATCTGAAAAGGACTATGTAACAAACAGTTTCAGCACTGAATCTGTGACTTTTCAGAAACTTCCAAAACACAGAAGAAAAGCTGCTGCCAAAAAGCTAAAGAAACTACAGAATACACTGAAGTGCCAAAAGACAATTAACAAAGACAATAAAAGATGCAAAAAAATGAATGCTGACAAGAAAAGATATCAGTTGAAGAAAGTTAATCTGAGCACTCCATACAGAGTAGATGCTGAATTCCGTGAAAGACAAAAGAAGTACTTCAGAGAAAGATACAGAAGTGACACTTCCTTACAGTTGAAAAGACGGAACCACATGAAGGATCAATATAGGACTGATGCTGTTTTCCAAATGAGGCAAAAGAAACGAAACAAGGATCTATACAGGACTGATGCCGCTTTCCAAAATAGGCAGAAACAACGGATCAAGGATCTCTACTGGACTAACGCTGATTTCCAACACAGACAGAAACAACATATCAGAAATCTATACAGGACTGATTCAGTTTTCCGACAGAAGCAGAAGCAGTATATCATGCATCGCTATAGATCTAACTCTGTCTTCCAGCAGAAGCAGAAAGAAACCATGAGGACAAGAATGAGCAATCAAAGGAATGACCCTGCATTTTGCAGGGCAGAAAGTGTGAAGAGGAGGGCAAGCTTTCGAAAACGTTATCACCACAACAAAACATTTCTCTATTTACATTCTATGTTACATGGCCGACACTTTAAGCCACAATGTTCTACAAACCTGAGAGCCCTTCAAAGCATCAGATGCAGTAACCGCATCAAGAACAAGTACAGAAATATTGTGAGACTCAATATGGTACAGGTCAGTATGGAAAACATGTCAGACACAGATCCAACACAATGTTGTACTCCACTAATGGATGAAGCACAATCACTGTTTCATTTGAATGTGCAACAAGGACCAACATACATTTGCACAGTGTGTCACAGATGTCTGTTCTCCAACCAAGTGAGGCGATGCGATCGCTCAAAGTACACCAAGGACACTGAGCTTGCATCCATGTGCCTAACTGGAACATTGCACAGATCAAGGTGATTGTGTGATGCCAGAAAGGAAAGATGAATGGATTTGTCATAGTTGCCGCGAAAACCTAAAGACTGGGCATCTACCAACCATAGCAGTGGCGAACAACCTTGAACTGGACCCCATACCAGACGAGTTACAAGGGCTAAATGTGCTCGAGAGACATGTCATTGCAAAGTTAATACCTTTTGCAAAGATCATCTCACTTCCTAAAGGACAACAACGGGCTATCCATGGAGCAGTAGTATGTGTTCCATCTGAAGTAGAATCCACTGTTGAGTCTTTACCCAGACCAACATCTCAATCACATCTCCTGAGAGTGAAACTGAAGCGATGTCTCCGTTACAAAGGCCACTTTCAATTTCAGAATCTTGACATGCGGAAAGTGCGAACTGCCCTGTTGAAGTTAAAGGACATTCATTCTGAATACAAAGACATTTCCTTGCAGGAAGATGAAGAGGATGACTATCTAGAAACAACAGAATTCGCACTGGATGAAAATGTCGAAAATGGCAATGTAGATATTGACTCTGACTCTGAAAACCAACCCAATGAAGATGACGCTGACTCTGTAACTGACCAAGAACTTCTTGAACTAAACATTGATGCTGACTCTGACAATCCAACTGACCAGGCCAGTGGCTCTAACATTGAGGAAGAGGACGAGGAACAGGATGACAATGTTGCACAGCAGCATGCAATGGCTTTTGATTCTTGTCTTCAACCAGCTGATGTTGGCCAAGAATTGTTGTCTTTTGGAGACAATATTTACTCTATAGCGCCTGCAGAGGGGAATCACCCTGTCAACTTTTTCAGGACACCCAAGTTGGAATCCATGGCATTCCCTGTGCAGTTCAGCACTGGAAATAACACAATTGATCAAGATGATCGGCCAAAGAAGATATCGCCAAGCAGATATTTCAACACAAGGCTATTCAGTGCTGACAACTGTTTTGCCATGGACACAAATTTCATTTTCTTTGCTCAGTTTGTGACAGAGATGCACCTTGCCATGTCAAGCATGTCTATCCAACTGCGCAAGGGACAAGTCTTCACCAGGGATGGACGCAGAATTACCACATCTTTGTTGAAAGACCAAAATGAGGTACAAAGGCTTGTACGACACGGGGAGGCCACAAGATTCATGCAGCCTTTAAGAGGAACTCCTGCCTTTTGGGAGAAGACAACAAAGGACCTCTTCGCTTGTCTCTGAATGCTTGGTCTGCCAACTTTTTTCTGCACTTTCAGTGCGGCGGAAATGCGCTGGCCAGAGATAATTGAATCAATCAAGAGACAGCAGGGAGAGACTGTCAATGCTGCTGAATTGGACTGGACAACCAAGTGTGACGTTCTTAGGTCTAACCCGGTCACCGTTATAAGGATGTTTGAAAAGAGAGTTGAAGCACTAATGAGAGACCTCATTTTGTCACCAGCTCAGCCCATCGGTGAAGTGGAGGACTACTTCTACAGAGTGGAATTTCAAGCAAGAGGATCAGCCCACATCCCGCATTTTCTGGATCAAGGGTGCACCAAAGTTCAATGATGCAGAGGATGAATGCGTGGCTGCATTTATTGACAAGTACATCTCATGCCAACTGCCAGATGAAAGAACAGATCCAGAACTACATACCATTGTGAGGAGGTGCAATCTCACAGCAAAAACCACACAAAGTCATGCAAGAAAGGAAACAAGCATTGTCGCTTTGGTTTCCCTCAACAACCATTCAAATCTACATTCATAACAAGACCGCCTCAACCAACAGATGATGATGATCAGTGTCCAAAAGCACAGGCAAAAGACAAGTTGAAGACGGTTTGGGATTTGTTGCATGACCCAACAACTTCTGCGAGAAGTACAGATGACATTCTTTCACAGTGCAACATGACCTACAACGATTTTATCAATTATGTGGCAATATCGACTGATAACAACGCTGTGAAGTGGGAAGTGTGTTTTCACAGGCCTTGCTGATTGTTGGTGCTATGTGCATTAGTGTTTATCAAGACAGCAATGGACGTTTTGGATTTTTTGATCCACACTCTAGAAATGCAAATGGTTCTGCTCATGAAGAAAATGGGAAAGCTGTGATGGTTACTTTTCAGAACGTGAGTGATCTGGCACACAGACTTTTACAGCTCTTCTGTACTTGTCTTGATCTTGAAGCAGACCAACAATATGATTTGCTACCACTCTCATTCCAAACATTGACAGATGAAGATCATACACTGGAAGGAAATGCGTCTACATCTGAACAGGACTGTGTGGCTGAAGATCATACACTGGAAGTAAATGCATCTACATCTGAACAGGACTGTGTGGATGAAGATCATACACTGGAAGTAAGTACATCTACATCTGAAAAGGACTATGTAACAAACAGTTTCAGCACTGAATCTGTGACTTTTCAGAAACTTCCAAAACACAGAAGAAAAGCTGCTGCCAAAAAGCTAAAGAAACTACAGAATACACTGAAGTGCCAAAAGACAATTAACAAAGACAATAAAAGATGCAAAAAAATGAATGCTGACAAGAAAAGATATCAGTTGAAGAAAGTTAATCTGAGCACTCCATACAGAGTAGATGCTGAATTCCGTGAAAGACAAAAGAAGTACTTCAGAGAAAGATACAGAAGTGACACTTCCTTACAGTTGAAAAGACGGAACCACATGAAGGATCAATATAGGACTGATGCTGTTTTCCAAATGAGGCAAAAGAAACGAAACAAGGATCTATACAGGACTGATGCCGCTTTCCAAAATAGGCAGAAACAACGGATCAAGGATCTCTACTGGACTAACGCTGATTTCCAACACAGACAGAAACAACATATCAGAAATCTATACAGGACTGATTCAGTTTTCCGACAGAAGCAGAAGCAGTATATCATGCATCGCTATAGATCTAACTCTGTCTTCCAGCAGAAGCAGAAAGAAACCATGAGGACAAGAATGAGCAATCAAAGGAATGACCCTGCATTTTGCAGGGCAGAAAGTGTGAAGAGGAGGGCAAGCTTTCGAAAACGTTATCACCACAACAAAACATTTCTCTATTTACATTCTATGTTACATGGCCGACACTTTAAGCCACAATGTTCTACAAACCTGAGAGCCCTTCAAAGCATCAGATGCAGTAACCGCATCAAGAACAAGTACAGAAATATTGTGAGACTCAATATGGTACAGGTCAGTATGGAAAACATGTCAGACACAGATCCAACACAATGTTGTACTCCACTAATGGATGAAGCACAATCACTGTTTCATTTGAATGTGCAACAAGGACCAACATACATTTGCACAGTGTGTCACAGATGTCTGTTCTCCAACCAAGTGAGGCGATGCGATCGCTCAAAGTACACCAAGGACACTGAGCTTGCATCCATGTGCCTAACTGGAACATTGCACAGATCAAGGTGATTGTGTGATGCCAGAAAGGAAAGATGAATGGATTTGTCATAGTTGCCGCGAAAACCTAAAGACTGGGCATCTACCAACCATAGCAGTGGCGAACAACCTTGAACTGGACCCCATACCAGACGAGTTACAAGGGCTAAATGTGCTCGAGAGACATGTCATTGCAAAGTTAATACCTTTTGCAAAGATCATCTCACTTCCTAAAGGACAACAACGGGCTATCCATGGAGCAGTAGTATGTGTTCCATCTGAAGTAGAATCCACTGTTGAGTCTTTACCCAGACCAACATCTCAATCACATCTCCTGAGAGTGAAACTGAAGCGATGTCTCCGTTACAAAGGCCACTTTCAATTTCAGAATCTTGACATGCGGAAAGTGCGAACTGCCCTGTTGAAGTTAAAGGACATTCATTCTGAATACAAAGACATTTCCTTGCAGGAAGATGAAGAGGATGACTATCTAGAAACAACAGAATTCGCACTGGATGAAAATGTCGAAAATGGCAATGTAGATATTGACTCTGACTCTGAAAACCAACCCAATGAAGATGACGCTGACTCTGTAACTGACCAAGAACTTCTTGAACTAAACATTGATGCTGACTCTGACAATCCAACTGACCAGGCCAGTGGCTCTAACATTGAGGAAGAGGACGAGGAACAGGATGACAATGTTGCACAGCAGCATGCAATGGCTTTTGATTCTTGTCTTCAACCAGCTGATGTTGGCCAAGAATTGTTGTCTTTTGGAGACAATATTTACTCTATAGCGCCTGCAGAGGGGAATCACCCTGTCAACTTTTTCAGGACACCCAAGTTGGAATCCATGGCATTCCCTGTGCAGTTCAGCACTGGAAATAACACAATTGATCAAGATGATCGGCCAAAGAAGATATCGCCAAGCAGATATTTCAACACAAGGCTATTCAGTGCTGACAACTGTTTTGCCATGGACACAAATTTCATTTTCTTTGCTCAGTTTGTGACAGAGATGCACCTTGCCATGTCAAGCATGTCTATCCAACTGCGCAAGGGACAAGTCTTCACCAGGGATGGACGCAGAATTACCACATCTTTGTTGAAAGACCAAAATGAGGTACAAAGGCTTGTACGACACGGGGAGGCCACAAGATTCATGCAGCCTTTAAGAGGAACTCCTGCCTTTTGGGAGAAGACAACAAAGGACCTCTTCGCTTGTCTCTGAATGCTTGGTCTGCCAACTTTTTCTGCACTTTCAGTGCGGCGGAAATGCGCTGGCCAGAGATAATTGAATCAATCAAGAGACAGCAGGGAGAGACTGTCAATGCTGCTGAATTGGACTGGACAACCAAGTGTGACGTTCTTAGGTCTAACCCGGTCACCGTTATAAGGATGTTTGAAAAGAGAGTTGAAGCACTAATGAGAGACCTCATTTTGTCACCAGCTCAGCCCATCGGTGAAGTGGAGGACTACTTCTACAGAGTGGAATTTCAAGCAAGAGGATCAGCCCACATCCCGCATTTTCTGGATCAAGGGTGCACCAAAGTTCAATGATGCAGAGGATGAATGCGTGGCTGCATTTATTGACAAGTACATCTCATGCCAACTGCCAGATGAAAGAACAGATCCAGAACTACATACCATTGTGAGGAGGTGCAATCTCACAGCAAAAACCACACAAAGTCATGCAAGAAAGGAAACAAGCATTGTCGCTTTGGTTTCCCTCAACAACCATTCAAATCTACATTCATAACAAGACCGCCTCAACCAACAGATGATGATGATCAGTGTCCAAAAGCACAGGCAAAAGACAAGTTGAAGACGGTTTGGGATTTGTTGCATGACCCAACAACTTCTGCGAGAAGTACAGATGACATTCTTTCACAGTGCAACATGACCTACAACGATTTTATCAATTATGTGGCAATATCGACTGATAACAACGCTGTGAAAATGAAACGTGATCCTAAGGATTGCTGGATTAACAACTACAATCCACATTTACTCAGAGCATGGAATGCGAATGTTGATATTCAATTTATTTTGAATCCATACAGTTGCATACTGTACATGTTGAGTTACATTACAAAATGCCTCTGACCTTGAACAAATGAAAAAGATTATGCAAGCATACTCCAAAAACCGCGAAGTCAGTGTGCAAGAGGCAGTCGCTCGTGCTTGCAGCTTGAAACTCAAGTCTTGCTCACGCAATGTCATTTTCATTCCAACGGATGACAATGCATTGAAGATGAGCCTACCAATGAATCGTCTGGAATCAAGAGATCCTGACTCTGACAACATTTGGATGTCTGGATTGCCAGAGAAGTACAAGGCTCGACCTGCAACTGTTGAGTTTGAAGGGATGTGTATGGCAGACTTTGCATCCAACTACAGAGTTGTTTATGGAAGACAGAAACAAGGCCAAAATGTCATCGCACTACAAAATGACATGGGATTTGTTCAAAAGAGAACAAAGGGCAAACCAGCAGTAATCAGATATCCACGCTTCTCAGAGCAGAAGGATCCTGAAAAATATTACGGATCTCTACTCAAAGTGTTTGTACCCTTCAGATCAGAAGCGCAATTCAAGGTTCCACCGTTAAATTCCTACCAGTGCTTTTACGGTGGTGCATGTATCACGCTGCCTGGATCAGACACAACGACAGCTGTCTCGAAGATTGTGAAAGACAACCGAAAACTTTTGAAAAGGAATGTGATTCTGTGGAACGTGCAATTGAAGATTATGCAGAGAATGGACCCACTGAAGATGCATGGGCCAATTTTGCTCTAAACTCTGAGCTCCTTCGAATTGAGGATCTTGCAGAACGCCGTCCGCTGGACAGAATAGAGAATGAAGAGCAAGATTATGTCCCAGAATTCAGCAGAAACTCTGATGGAAGACCAGCAGTGCCACTTGTGGAATGCCCAGTGCTAAGCTCCAGAGAGCAGCGGCAAATGTATCAAAGCCTCAACCAGTCACAAGCAGCAGTGTTTTACAAAATAAGACACTGGGCTTTGAGACTTGTCAATGAAGAAAACACTGAGCAGTTGTTTTATTTTGTTACTGGAGGAGCTGGCACTGGCAAATCACACTTAATCAAGTGCATCCACAATGAAATCCCAAAGATCTTGAGGAGATTACGTGCATTGCATGAAGATGACATATCAAGACCGACAGTTCTGCTGACCTCTTTCACAGGAACTGCTGCTTACAACATCTCTGGAAACACCTTGCATTCAATATTGAAACTGCCAAGGTGTCTGAAGCCACCATACCAAGGACTGGGAAATTGTTTGGATGAAGTAAGGATGGTTCTGTCACGTCTGCAACTCATCGTCATTGATGAAGTCTCCATGATTTCCAAAGAACTGTTCACATATGTGGATCTAAGACTTCAGCAGATCAAAGGCAACAAAAAACCTTTTGGAGGGCTCTCCATTCTCTGCGTAGGGGACTTTTTTCAGCTGTCTCCAGTCAGATCCAAGCCACTGTGTGTCTTTGAGGAAAATACAGTGGACATTTGGAAAGACAAATAATCACTTTGACAGAAATCATGAGACAAAGAGAAGACACTGCATTTGCAGAGATGCTCAACAGACTTCATGTGAAGATGAAAATGGAACCGTTGCTGGACTGTGACAGAGCCCTGCTGGCATCATGAACTTTTGCCAGAAAGGAAGATTGCCCTTTGGATGTGTTACACATCTTTCCATCGAACAAGGAAGTTGATGAACACAACAAAGATGCCTTGTCTGTCCTCAGTCCCAGTATCCTCCAAGTTGACACAGAAGACTATGTAAAAGATGAACGGACAGGAAGAATGCTTAGGCAGGAAACTCCTTGTCGAGGAGGAAAAGGAGATCTACCTGACACATTGCTCTTGTCAGAAGGGGCACGTGTGGTAATAACAAGAAACCTGGATACGTCAGATGGCTTGGTCAACGGCACCTTTGGAAAAGTTTCAAAGATTGTCGCTAAAACTGACAGATCAGGCAGGTCATACGTTGATGTCATTGGACTGGAACTAGACAGCCCAACAGCCGGACTCAAGAGACGCAACCAAACCCCTGGCAACAATGACAACACAGTCTACATTGAACGGGTTGAAGAGCGAGCTACTAAAAAATATATGCTAAGGAGGCAGCTCCCATTGAAATTAGCATAGGCATCGACAACTCACAAGGTTCAGGGAGCAACGTCTTCTTCAGCAGTGGTTTCTCTGAAGCGTGTGTTTGAACCAGGCATGGCTTATGTCGCTCTCAGCAGAACCACGTCATTGCAGGGCCTACACATCATCAACTTTGATGAAAAGATGATCTACTGCAACGAACAAGTTTTGGATTCCCTGAAAACCATGCAGAATGCAAACATTGACATTGTAATGCCACTTCTACATCATGTCAAAACTTCTGACACTGGAAACCTTACTGTCATCCACCACAATGTTGAAGGCTTAGTCTGTCATGGATGACATTAAGAAACACCATGAGATGTTTCTGGGAGACATTTTGTGCCTCACTGAAACTCACTTGTTTGGATCAACCATCCCAGACGGAGTTCAAATTGATGGCTACAACATCTTTAAGAGAAACAGGCAAGTGTCTTACACCACCTTCCCACAATTGGCTAGCCAAAAGGGTGGTGGTGTTGCAATATACGCTAAAACTCACATACATGCCCAGGCTTTGCAATATGTGATGGGTGTCATTGACTTGGAATTCCTTGCTTTGAAAATCACAGATCCAGTTCGAGCTGTAGTAGCTGCTAAATACAGACCACCAAATTACAACAAGTTGGACTTCCTTAAAAACCTCAAAAATCTTTTGGAAGCAGTTGAGGCTATGGATGTGGACCATGTGATTATCTGTGGAGATTTCAATGAAGATCTCAAGACATCAAACTCAAAGCCTATTTATGAATGTGTTGTGCTCCGAGGATATACTCAACTGATACAGGGACCAACAACTGAGAAGAATACAGAACTCGATCTGATCTTCACTTCTCACCCTCAAAAATCTGTATCATCAGGAGTACTACATTCATATTATAGTTACCACAGACCAGTGTATGCCGTTTTTCAGGACTGATTTCAATGTAGATCTACGTCGCTGTTCACCTACCCCCACCTGAATGGGCGCGGTCTGGGTATGGGAGCTAAACACGTAGCAACCCAGGCCCGTCAGTGTCAGGTGTGTAGGTGAACACTCATCGTATGTTGCTGAGTTAACCCACAGCAGCACCAGCAAAGAAAACTTCCAAAACAAACCAACTCAATGTAAACATCACTCTTGGATCACACAAACGAGTGTATGCTGTTTTTCAGGACTGATTTCAAGTTAACTCTATGTCACTGTTCACCTACGTCCACCTGAAGGGGCGCGGTCTGGGTATGGGAGCTAAACACGTAGCAACCCAGGCCCGTCACTATCAGGTGTGTAGGCAAGCACTCATTGTATTTTGCAGTTGACCCACACCTGCACCAGCAAAGAAGACTTCCACAACAACTTCATGTTGTCGAGTTGGCAACACGTCACAGGCAACGAAGATTTCAACAGCTGCTCCTCCTATGATGCTCAGTTGACCCACAACAACACCAGCTACGAAGGCTTAAACAGCCACTCCTCCTATGGTGCTCAAATGACCCACAACACCACCAGCTACGAAGACTTCAATAACCACTCCTTCAATGTTGTCGAGTTGGCAACACCGTCACAGGCAACGAAGATTTCAATAACCACTCCTTCAATGTTGTCGAGTTGGCAACACCGTCACAGGCAACGAAGATTTCAACAGCTGCTCCTCATGTTGTCGAGTTGGCAACACCGTCACAGGCAACGAAGATTTCAACAGCTGCTCCTCCTATGATGCTCAGTTGACCCACCCCACTCCTTCTATGATGCTCAGTTGGCCCACAACAACACCAGCTACAAAGACTTAAACAGCCACCTGTCCTATGATGCTCAGATGACCCACAACACCACCAGCTACAAAGACTTCAACAGCCACTCCTTCAATGTTGTTGAGTTGGCAGCACCGTCACAGGCAATGAAGATTTCAACAGCTGCTCCTCCTATGATGCTCAGTTGACCCACAACACCACCAGCTACGAAGACTTAAACAGCCACTGTAGTAGTATAACTACTACACTCTGGCTAATTACAGACCTATATCCAACCTTCCTTTTATATCCAAAATTCTAGAAAAAATTGTATTCAAACAAATTTGTCGCTTCCTAGACGAAAACAAAATCCAGGAAGTCTTCCAATCAGGATTTAGAGCTAATCACAGCACTGAAACAGCCTTAGTTAAAGTCTTCAACGACCTCCTTCTTTCCATGGACAATGGCAATATATCCATTTTAATTTTACTTGATCTTAGTGCAGCTTTTGACACCATTGACCACGATATCCTACTACACAGACTCGAACATACGATAGGCATTAGAAATTCAGCATTAGCTTGGTTCAAATCCTACCTCACTGATCGATACCAATTTGTACATGCCCACAACGTCTCATCTTATCATGCTAAAGTTAAATATGGCGTTCCGCAAGGCTCAGTACTGGGCCCCCTACTATTCTTTCTCTATATGCTACCTCTGGGTGAAATCATTAGGAAACATGGCATTGCATTTCACTCATACGCAGATGATACACAGCTTTATCTCTCTATGAAGCCTAGCGACTGCACTCCGACAACCAAACTCAATGCCTGTCTTGAAGACATTAAAGTTTGGATGTCAAAAAATTCTAACACTCTAAACAACTGAAGGACACCTCGCTTCACCATCATAGCTCACTTAGCTCTCATTTAGCTCACAAGTGAAAAATCTGGGGTAATTATTGATCAAGACCTCTCCCTGAATAGCCATGTAAAGCACATTTCTAAAACATCATTTTTTCACCTTAGAAACATTGCTAAGGTTAGGAAGTTCCTGTCCTTTGAGGATGCTGAAAAACTTATACATGCATTTGTTACCTCCAGACTCGACTACTGCAATGCTCTGTTCTCAGGGTGCAGTAACACCTGCATTAAAAATCTACAGCTAATCCAAAATGCAGCAGCTAGAACACTCACTAGAACTAAGAAATATGAACATATTTCTCCCATTCTAGCATCTCTACACTGGCTTCCTGTCAAAAGTCGAATTGACTTCAAAATCCTTCTCATGACGTACAAGGCACTTAATGGCTTAGCTCCTGCATATATTACAGATTTACCTGTTCCATACCATCCAGCAAGACCTCTGAGATCTCAAAATGCTGGCCTCCTTGAAAAAGTGACCATATCTAAAACTACAATTGGGAGAAGAGCTTTTGCCTATCGAGCACCTCTTCTATGGAATTCTATTCCTCCCTACATTCGTGAAGCGGACACTCTCAATACCTTTAAGTCTAGACTTAAAACCTTCCTTTTTGACATTTCCTATAATTAGGAGTGGGCCATGGCATATCACCACTCCTCTTGGGCTTTACTGGGAGGGCTACTTCTGCTGTTTTTCCAAGGCGGCCACTGACCACCCCTTTCTGGGTTGGTGAGATGCCATGTACCATACCTTAGTTATGCTGCGATAGCCTAGTGCTGCCACCTTCTGCACACTTGCCATCCTGTACAACCCTCTTTCTCCTCTCTGTCTCTCCCTCTCCTCACTCTAGCTAGATTATATGACACATATCATGAAGTGATATCCTCCTAGATTGGCCTAATCCTCTTGTTTCTGTTTCTTTTTGTTTCCTTGCCTCCTCTGCCCCGACGCACTGGCTGAGTGATGAACCTCCCGTACCTCCCTGCCACCAACCCTACCCCACTACGGATGCTGACCAACCTCCCTGGAGCCACACACCAGGACCATCCTCCCCTTTTCTCTGAGGCCCGTGATGGAATTGGCCTGATGGCCCCCTGATGACCACTACTTAGATGGCGACCAACACCCAATGAACTCTGATCTCACTCCAATTACTGACTAATCCCACACTCCAACTACTGACTCCATCCCTTGGCCCAGACTGTCACACAAACTATGTGCATATCATCTCTGACTACATTCAGTACTCATACTGTTTTGTGTCAACCATGGTCAATCTATGCATCAGACTTTACGGATACTTTATTAGGCCCCAGGCAGGTAGGCTGAGTCCATGAGGCGTGGATCTGCCCAAGGTTTCTTCCTACATAACAAATTATTTACAAAGCGAGGGAGTTTTTCCTTGCCCCTGATTCTCATGGATGCTTCCCGTACTGTCTGTAAAGCGCCGCGAGACAATGTACTGTATTTGTGCGCTCTACAAATAAAATTGAATTGAATTGAAAATGTTGTCGAGTTCGCAACACCGTCACAGGCAACGAAGATTTCAACAGCTGCTCCTCATGTTGTCGAGTTGGCAACACCGTCACAGGCAACGAAGATTTCAACAGCTGCTCCTCATGTTGTCGAGTTGGCAACACCGTCACAGGCAACAAAGAGTTCAACAGCTGCTCCTCCTATGATGCTCAGTTGACCCACCCCACTCCTTCTATGATGCTCAGTTGACCCACAACAACACCAGCTACAAAGACTTAAACAGCCACTTGTCCTATGATGCTCAGATGACCCACAACACCACCAGCTACAAAGACTTCAACAACCACTCCTTCAATGTTGTCGAGTTGGCAGCACCGTCACAGGCAACGAAGATTTCAACAGCTGCTCCTCCTATGATGCTCAGTTGACCCACAACACCAGCTACAAAGACTTAAACAGCCACTTGTCCTATGATGCTCAGATGACCCACACCACCAGCTACAAAGACTTCAACAGCCACTCCTTCAATGTTGTCGAGTTGGCAGCACCGTCACAGGCAACGAAGAGTTCAACAGCTACTCCTCATGTTGTCGAGTTGGCAACACCGTCACAGGCAACGAAGATTTCAACAGCTGCTCCTCATGTTGTCGAGTTGGCAGCACCGTCACAGGCAACAAAGATTTCAACAGCTGCTCCTCATGTTGTCGAGGTTGGCAACACCGTCACAGGCAACGAAGATTTCAACAGCTGCTCCTCATGTTGTCGAGTTGGCAACACCGTCACAGGCAACGAAGATTTCAACAGCTGCTCCTCATGTTGTCAAGTTGGCAACACCGTCACAGGAAACAAAGATTTCAACAGCTGCTCCTCATGTTATTGTCTCTATATGTTTACTGTTAATGCCAAATAATTGTTTTAATTAAACATTGTGTTAATATTCATATTTATATGTTAAAGGAACTTTGTTCTTTACATCTGTTCTGAAATCTGTGTTTTTTCTTGCATGCTCATTTGTGAATGTGTTGATACCTTAATCAATAGGTGTTTTCATTAGTTCTGTTAGCTTGATGCATGTTAACTTAATTGAATGTTTTCATTTTCTAGTTCTATGCATTTAGGTTAATGTTTTGGTTCTTTTGCCATTTTTTTTTTGTATTGTGTATATTGTATATATATGTATATACTGTATATTGTATTGTGTTTTGCCTTATGGTTCTGTTGAAGTGTGCCTCTTTATCTTTACCTTTATCTTTATAAAAAAACAAAAAAAAACAAAAACATTCTTCTTCATACTGTAAAGTAGCTTAGTTAATTATGTTCCCCTCTCTTCCTGTGTAATGTTTATTTTACATGCTGATGATGCTACTGATGTGACGAGATCACGTATACTAAACGCAGAGAGATTTCTAGTTTCAGTTTCAAGTTAGGTGTGGCTCACGGCTCATCGCATGGACAAGCTCAACAAATAGCTGTTCTGTGCCCGAGCTAGAGCCCACAACCTAAAGCCAACACTACATGCTATGTTATCAGTGTATGTACGTTTACATGCAAAAGTTCAGTAAACTCCACAAAGACGGAGAATTCCTTGTCGTGTGAATCATTGTGCACCCACGCCAAACAAGCCAAAAGCACCAACACGACAACTGGTGTCAGAAGCGAGACAAAACCTTCCAGTCCGTGAGTATGCTACATCCAACTGATGAGGGAAAGCCCTACAGATAAGAAGATCTAGCTTACCAGATGACGAGTTGCTATGTTTACTTCCAATACCGGAGATCGTGGATGTTCATTTAAACGGTGAAAGTTGGCTAGGTCATTGACTAGCATTGATAACAGTCATCCAAGTGGAATCCTAATAATAAAAGTCCCAACGAAGTGAATGGAATAACTTGTAGTCAGGAGGGAATTCGTCGAAAATCATGAAGATCGTGCACTTCTGGACAAGTTTTTGATTTTTGGCTCGGTGTTAGATATAGGTCTAAGGTTTTCAAAAATCAATGGATACAAGTTGGGGTGACCCCCTAGTGGCTGGTATACATACAATCCAAAATGGCCCCCAACGGAAAAAGAAAAGACTAAATCTAGGTTTCCTTTAGTCTTAAATTGTTGTATAATGTCATTTTTCTTCTTTGTTTTACACAAGGAGTCCAATTCGGATATCTTCTTCTCATTTTAGATATAATTTTATATTAATTATATTAAATATATCATGTTTAGCTAAAATAAACTGTCAATATCTGTGAAAAAGTCACACAAAATTATTACTTATGACACCTTCCATATGCATGGCAAGTTTTGTGATATTCTGCTCATGGGGGGGACATACAGTAAATTGATTTATGACATTTTATGACATTTTACACCAACTGGCCAGCAGGGGCCGAACATTTTTCTGCGAATAATTAGAGAACCATAGGGCCTAGGGGGACCACATTTTTATGTGCTTGACTTCAGGGGCCATGTAAACCTATCCCATGATCACCCATTCCATGTATAGCGCCACCTGGTTATAAATGGGAGGTATAGACCCTTTCTGTGTTTGTAAACATTCCGTGTTCTAACATTCTATAAACTGCAACTGGAGGCAGAACGCCTCCAGAAGCTATCAGAACCAATACAAAAGTGACCGTTTTCAGCGCTGTCTTTTAATGCTTTCTCAACAGCTAATCCTACATTTTATAATTTTGGCGTAATCTATTAGATGTATACTAAATAATATCCAACTACAGTAGCGATCCTGTATGCCTTACAGTGTTTACAAATTGCGTGAGTTAAGGTGCGCTTCAAGAGAAATGCGCTTAATCCTATGGGAAAACGACTAACGTTAGTAACGTCACGATCTACCGTCAGCTAACAAGCTAGCGGGTTATTCGGTGGTGAAGTTTGGCTTTTAGGGGTAGTGTTAAAGTGATACAAAATCCCTGTGTTCAGTTAAATATGTGGAGACTGTCGATAAGTTTGTTTGCTTTGACAAGTGGTTTAAATTGAGAGAGGTCGCTACGGTGGCAGTATGGCATCACTACGTTATCCAGCAGCCTAAAGATGCAGATAGCCACCTGTGCTACTTTCAGTCTCTGAACTTTGGGTACTCGTTTAATCATGTTGGTGGACATATATTTTGTTGTTTGTGAATCATATCTTGTAAAGAAATAGATTCTTGAGTTATATTATGATGACAAGCTATATTTTCAAAGATGGGGAAAGTTGTGAAATTTACAGGCATGTCTATCAGAACAGACGATTTTCTGCCTCCAAAACTCAACTCATGGAATTGTGACGTAGCCTCAAAAAGGGTCTATTGTAATCAGTGTAAACAGGTGTCTCTGGCTGACATGGTCAAAACTGCACAAAATAAGGTGTGTCAAAATGCATGCCAAGTTTTGTGTTGGCATGTTGGCAGGAGCTGGTCACTAGATAGTGACTCGGTCCCACCCAATATGGCTACAAAAAGTTTGAAAGGAAAAATACCCCTGGAGTCTGCAAGAGTGGGGGTGGAAGATGGACTCATAGGCAGACCACATGGTAACGGACCTTGCAACGAAAACAACAGCAGCAGCTCTGGCAGGACACAAGCAACGAATTTGCTGCATCTGTGGCTGGAAAAAGATAACATCAGAGAAGTGTCTCAAGATCCATCAAGTTAGGAAAAAAAGGGTCGAAAACCTCAAATATTTTGGCCTAAATCTTGTCAGAAAAATTAGTGGGGAACCATCAATATATCTCCTGGAGGGGCTGCAAGGTGGTGTAGAGAAGAAGCTGGACAAGATTGGAGAAGTCATCTGCAGCTATGGGGCAGAGAGATTTAGGGTGAAAAGCGAGCACCGTAAGGTACTGAAGGAACCAGCTCATTCCAAGTCCAGAAGGCAAAGAGAGATTCAAAGGCTGGTGAAGGAAAGAAGGTGCCTGAGAAGACAGTGGAACAAGGCAGCGGAAGTGGAGAGGAACTTGAGGCACTGTCTGGCAATCCCACAAGGCTGCTCAAAGCCTACTTTCAGGACCTTCAGTTTTATGTCACAGTGCAGGCTAGCACAACTGCCTGCCAGCACCTCAAGGTTGGCATAATGGTGAGCTGCACCATCTCCCCACTGGCGTTTACGATGGCAATGGAGTTCATCATCCGGGCATCCTGATGGGTGGTTGGAGGAAAGCGGTTGAAGAACGCACCAAACGCCTACTGGATAAACTCCAAAAAAACATTCAAGGGGCACGGATGGCGATCAAACTCAGCAAATCCCGCAGCATCTCTATTGTCAAAGGCCAGCTTGCTAATGAGAGGTTCCACGTCAACAACGAGCCAATACCAACAGTTAAGCCTGTCAAAAGTCTTGGCCGCTGGTATAGCACAGAGCTGAAAGATGGACCATAAAGAGGTGGACTATTCCATTAAAGCAAGGACATCACTAGTTTGGAAGGATAGAGGGGCTTGAATTGTGAATGAATTGGGTCTTGGGTCTATGAATTGTGAATAAATCCATAGACCTGTGGTTTGATAGCCTGGGGGTACCCATGCTCCTTTACGTGGTCCATTTCATTTCACCTTGCAAAGCAACATGGTGACCATGGCTGATTTTCTTGCCTGCTTTCAGGTAGACTGGCCCGCCCTCCCAGTGAGGTAACACCTTCTGCGTTGTTTGTCGCTGGTCTGGCCAGCTACAATCTACAGAGGGTTTCTGAGCCCCCGAAAGATCGGGAACTTCATCTACTTAATCGAGAACCAATCAACTTTGAGCAGCTTCAACGGCCCTTGTTAGAAGCGTGTTGATGGCAGTCTCAGTCCTCAGTTACTCAGTCCTGTTACTCAAGCAGTTCCCTTCACGTCACATACGTCAGAGGAAAGAGTGGTGTGATTGGTTTAAGCTTCAGCACAACTTTTTCTGACATCGACCAGTAGCAAACCGACGCATTTCAGGGAGGCCTCCAATTTTGTGCAGTTTTGACCATGTCAGCCAATAATACCTGTAAACACCGATTACAATACCTTACTTTGGGTTTTCATTTTTAACTTGGTGGCGCTATACATGGAATGGGTGATCATAGGATAGGTTTACACGGCCCCTGTAGACAATCATATAAAAAATGTGGCCCTCCTAGGCCCTATGGTTATTAAAATATTTGCAGAAAAATATCCGGCCACCTGCTGGCCAGCTGGTGTAAAATGTCATAAATCAATTTACTGTATGGCCCCCCATGGACAGAATATCACAAAACTTTTCATGCATTCAGAAGGTGTCATAATGATCCGACAACTCCAATTCTGTGTGTCTCTTTCACAGATATTGACAGTTTATCTTAGCTAAAAGATGACTATGATAACAGATTTAATATAAAAAATTTTACCTAAAATAGGAAGAACATGTCAGAATTGGATTCCTTGTGTCAAACAAAGAAGAAAAATGACATTATACAATAATTTAAGACCAAAAGAAACCTAGATACAGCCATTTCTTGTATGCATACCAGCCATTTTGGATTGTATGTATACCAGCCACTAGGGGGTCATCCCAACTTGTATCCATTGATTTTTGAAATCCTTAGGCCTATACCTAACACCCTGCCAAAAATCAAAAACTTGTCCAGAAGTGCACGATCTTCACAAATTCCCTCCTGACTATTGTTGATGAAAGCCTTCACATGCACCATTAAAAACGTTTTGAAGAAGCCAAGAGGAAAATAGGCTACTCAATTGAAAAAAAAAAAACGAATTGATGAGAACTTGTGAGGAAGGAAATAATTTTATTGAATGGCATTCATCACATGTAGCCTACCAATAAAATGTTTTGAAGAAGTTGGCTGAGAGAAGAGGCACACTGAGATAGCTGAAAATCTAAAAATGGTATAAGAACAAATGAGACATGGATTCCTAAGTTTAAGGGTGTGGTAAACTCAATTATGACATTTCCATTACTGTAAAAGGTCAAGGTCATGACCTTTTGGCAAGGTCAATATCATTTTTTGACATTTCGCACAGATTGCTTAATTTATTTTCTCCATTTTCCCCACCCATAGTATTGTGGCAAAGGCCATCATACCTTTTCTGAAAGCCAAGAATCTCAGCTTTCCAATGAGGTATGATGGCCATCTGAAAGAGTAGCTTTTTCAAGTTATCGCACATAATGTAAACTAAGGCCCAGAAAATTATGCTTATAAATCCAGTAGAACACCGAGAAAGCTGAAGATCTAAAAATGGTATAACAATAAATGAGACATGGATTCCTATGTTTTAGGGTGTGGCAAACCCAATTATGACATTGTCGTTACTGTATAAGGTCAAGGTCACGACCTTTTGGCAAGGTCAATGTCATTTTTTGACATTTTCGCAGAGATTGTTTAATTTATTTTCTCAATTTTCCCCACCCAAAGTTTTGTGGCAAAGGCCATCATGCCTTTTCCTGAAAGCCAGGAATCTCAGCTTTCCAATGAGGTATGATGGCCATCTGAGAAGAGTAGCTTTTTCAAGTTATCACACATAATGTAAACTAAAGCCCAGAAAATGATGCTTATAAATCCAGTAGAACACTGAGAAAGCTGAAGATCTAAAAATGGTATAACAATCAATGAGACATGGATTCCTATGTTTTAGGGTGTGGCAAACCCAATTATGACATTGCCGTTACTGTAAAAGGTCAAGGTCATGACCTTTTGGCAAGGCCAATGTCATTTTTTGACATTTTCGCAGATTGTTTAATTTATTTTCTCAATTTTCCCATACCCATAGCTTTGTGGCAAAGGCCATCATGCCTTTTCTGAAAGCCAAGAATCTCAGCTTTCCAATGAGGTATGATGGCCATCTGAGAAGAGTAGCTTTTTCAAGTTATCGCACATAATGTGAACTACTGTTGAGAGAATTATGTATAGTAATCAAGCAGAGCACTGAGATAGCTGATGGTGTGAGACATGGATTCCTATGTTTTAGAGTGTAAAATGCCATGAATATTGCTATTACAGTTGCCATTACTGTAAAAGGTCAAGGTAATGACATGGTCAATGACATAGATACAGATTGCATAATTAATTTTCTCTATTTTCCCCATCCATATTTTTGGGAAGAAAGATGTGTATATTCTTTAAGATCCCAACAAAATGCTCTTTCAAATGGTATATAGCACTTGTGTAATAGCTTAGTGGAGGATCAGATTCTGGCTTTTTACATATTGCAGAGATTCACCAGTGCACTTATGATTCAGATATGGAATATGCTTCATGTTATTCAGTATTCACAGCTCACTGTGCATGATAAATAATATCTGTTTGTATATGTTTGACAAATGTTTAACTAGTCTTCATTCAAGTCCACATCACTAATCAAACTCCTCATCGTACACCTCATCAGAGGAATAGGATTGTTCCTCATCAGCAAGATCATACTTCTTGCATGGCATTGGTCAGTGCAATGAGGAATTGTCATGCATTAGGGTCTGACAATGGATACAAGGATTTCTACCCCAATACATAATGGCCTGTATCTAGACCACAGAGTTATGTGCATCTTTCCATTGATATGCCTCCCCAGATCATCACTGACCCACCACCAAACTGGTCATGCTGAATGATGTTGCAGGCAGCATAGCATTCTCCTTGTCTTCTCCATAATTTTTCATGTCAATCACAAGCTCTTAGGGTGAACCTGCTCTCATCTGTGGAAAGTATGGGCACCAGCGGTCTTGCCAATTTTGATGTTCTCTGGCAAATGCAATCAAGCTCCACAGTGCTGGGCAGTAAGCCTGCTGGAGGTAATTGTGTAGAGCATAGGCAACCTGTAGCTTCTTGCACAAAGGAAGAGGTATTATTCCTGCTGATGGATCCTCCTCATGACCTATAAGGCACTTAATAGCTTAGCTCCTGCATATATTACAGATCTACTTATCCCATACTGTCCTGGAAGACTTCTGAGATCTCAAAATGCTGGTTTCCTTGAAAAAGCGACTATATCTAAATCTACAATCGGATGAAGAGCTTTCACCTATCGGCCACGTCTCTTAATGAATTTGATTCCTCTCTACATTTGCGAAGCGGACCCTCTTAATACCTTTAAGTCTAGACTTAAAACCTTCCTCTTTGACATCTCCTATAGTTAGGGATGGTACATGGCATATAATCACTCTCCATGGGGTATTTTGGGAAGGGCTGCCTCTGCTGTTTACCCCTGCTTGGGACAAGGTGGCCACTGACCATCCCCACTGGGCTGGTGAGCTGCGATAGCCTAGTGCTGCCACTTACTGCACACTTGCCATCCTGTACAACTCTCTTTCTCATTTTTCTCTCCCTCTCCTCACTCTGACATGTAATATATGACACACTTATATCATTAAGTGATAGCCTCCTAGACTGGCCTAATTCTTTTGTTTCTTCTGCTACTACACACTACTATCATCCCGGCTGAGTGTTGAGCCTCCCCGTCCACATGCCTCCTTGCCACCAACCCCTACTTCACCAGCCACATACCAGGACCAGCCTCCTTTCCACCCAGAGTCCTCATGATGGATCCAGCCTAACTGGCCTCCCTGATGACCACTACCTAAATAACGACCTCCATCCAATGAACTCTAATGCCACCTCAACTATTGACTACACCCCCTGACTTCTACCCTATTGACTGTCCCAGAAACTATATTTTTCCTCCCATCTAGTAACTCTCAGAACAACATTCTGTATTCATGTTGTTACTCTGTGTAAACCATGGTCAATCTATGTATATGTGTATAGACTACCAACTGTACGGATACTCTATTAGACCCCCGGCAGGTGGGTTGAGCCCATGTGCGTGGATCTGCCCAATGTTTCTTCCTAAAAATGAATTATTAGTAAGCAAGGGAAGTTTTTGCTTGCTCCTTGCTCCTTTTACTCATGGGTGCTCCCCGTGCTGCCTGTAAAGCGCCGTGGGACAATGTATTGTATTTAAGCGCTGAACCTTCTATGGCCCTGCACAGCTTTCCAAGAGGAATAAAATAAGGAATAATATAGGGGAATAAAATTATAATCCTAAAATGATACAATCTGTCCAAAAAGTCACTGCCCATGGCAAAAGATCATGACCTTTGCCTATTAGAGTAATGGCACTGTCAAAATTGGCCATGAGAATCCACGTCTCATTTGTTAATGTTATTTTAGGTGTTCAGTTATCTTAGTGTTCTGCTTTCTACACATAATTTTCTCAACTTTAGTTTGCGATGAACATGAAGCAGCAACTCTTCTCAGATGTCAATCATACATCATACATTGAAAAACAGAGATTCCAGGCTTTCGTAAAAGGTATAGTAGCCTTCAGATTAGTGTTCTGCTTGATTTATAAGCATAGTTTTTCTCTACCTTAGTTTACATTATGTTCTATAACCGAAAAAGCTACTCTTCTCAGATGGCCATCATACCTCATTGGAAAGCTGAGATTCCAAGCTTTCAGAAAAGGTATGATGGCCTTTGCCACAAAACTATGGGTGGGGAAAATGGAGAAAATAAATTAAGCAATCTGTGCGAAAATGTCAAAAAAATGACATTGACCTTGCTAAAAGATCATGACCTTGACCTTTTACAGTAATGGCAGTGTCATAATTGGTTTTGCCACCCCTAAAACATATGAATCCATGTCTCATTTATTGTTATACCATTTTTAGATCTTCAGCTTTCTCAGTGTTCTGCATGATTTGTAAGCATAATTTTCTCGACATTAGTGAACATTATGTGCGATAACTCAAAAAAGCTACTCTTCTCAGATGGCCATCATACCTCATTGGAAAGCTGAGATTCTTGGCTTTCAGAAAAGGTATGATGGCCTTTGCCACAATACTATGAGTGGGGAAAATGGAGAAAATAAATTAAAGCCCCAATGTGTAGCCTTCGAGAGAAATTAAGCGTAACGCATACGCAAATTACGTTTACATCTACGGAAGCCTGCATGCGGATGTCGGTCTATTGTCAGTCTATAGCAAAAACGCGAACGATATGACCGCTTTCAGCTTCCGTATTCCAAGATGGCGGCAATACATGGAGAGTCTACCCAAGTTAATGTGCGTGGAAATGCGAAATTTCAAGCCAATACGGACATAGGGAATTGATAGTGGTGGTTAATATTTATGAGAAAGGACAAGCTTGTCAACAGGTAAAGCATATTTTGATATTGAACAGTAAAAACGTTACACATTGTACCTTTAAGCAATCTGTGTGAAAATGTCAAAAATGACATTGACCTTGCCAAAAAGGTCATGACCTTGACCTTTTACAGTAACAGCAATGTCATAAT
>JAODXP020006302.1:0-27500 GCA_027497455.2 Sardinella longiceps
TTGTTTCCAAATTATTTTATAATTTATTTAATGCATATTATCAGTTATTTATTGCAAAGAGCTTCATTAGAACTTATGTACAACAAAAATCTCTGTTTTAATCTTGACAGAAATTTTCATCTTGCATTTCAGTATATCCCTACTATCATCATAAGTGAAAAAGTGTTATTTCAGCTGGCTTGAGCTTTTTAATTGAATTGTTAAAACATTTGTTTGTCAATGGAGGTGTAGGTGTGAGTACAGTAGTTGCATAAATCATGATTTTTAATGAATTTGTATATGTATCGTTCCCCTCAAGAAGACATGCTTGAAATGCTGATGTCCTTCAGGGTGTACAGTACATGTAAAATGACACAATCAAATACCAAGACCAAACCCAATCACAGTCATTGCCACATGTTTGTGTAGTACAAAGGGACAACATTTTTTACCACAACTGTATGTTCCCCTTGAAGGTCATGAACAGTAATAGCAGAAAAACTAACCTTATTGCAGAAGTATGACACAACGACGTGCAACATACTGTAGCACCGTAACACAGCTACGTGTCAAACCCCACCGGCAGCCCATCTAGGTTTTGGCCTATTTTCATTCTCTGTGGTGGGCAACTGCATGACTGTTCCAGTATGTACTGTGTGTCTGAAAGAGAGTGAGAGAGAGAGATAGTGTCCTCATTGTGGGGTCTGTGGTGCTTGTGCTGTGTACCCACAAATGCTAACAGACGCTTGTGCAGTCCTTACACTCTACAAAAAGTACACACAGCAACATTAAAAACTTTTATTTTGAAATACCTCTATATGCTTTCCAAAGCACATTTGGCCTGAAGTGTTGTTGTTCTCCCATTACCAGCAGGCCAGATGGGTTTGGGGCAAGAGGACTATAATTTAAATTCATTTGAAGTGTAGAACAATCTGAGGGAAGATTTTGATATTTTTGACACTTCATAAGAGGGCTTGTGGTCTGTGCAAATCTTCAGACCTTGGATTGTGCTCTATGTCTTTGCACAAGCATGATTACAGACTAAACCATAGAAATACATTATAGTTGGGAGTATTCTTTGTTGGATAGTGTATTGTGTTTCTGATATGTGACCAAGGCTGGTTCTAGCCTTTGCTGCCCTAGGCCAAACCTGAGTTTTGCCCCTTCTTTTCTAGAAATACAAGTGGAAAAATTAGGGGGGGGGGGGAACAAATACAGTACATGCAGTGGTTAAAGTGGGATTTGGTAGGAGGGGGAACTCTCATATTATGTGTCTGTACAAACAAAGAAAAATGTATAGGAGAAGAATAGGATGATATTGTTCATTTATCTGAGGTGCCGGTACTGCGTACCCCGCGTCCCCCCCACTTTAACCCCTGAGTACATGTATACAATATGCATTGATATTTGGCGCCCTAGGCGATCTCCTAGTTCGTCTAATCCTTGAAATCGGCCCTGTATGTGACACTTGACATTTTCATGTAGTCACATGTAGTCACAATAACCAACCTTAGTAATAGCCAACGGGTTGTACCTCTGTTCAGATCCAATTCAAATAGCTGTTTGAGTGTGTTTGAGTTACCTGTAGTCGTACTGCATCCAGGGGTGTAGCCCCACATTATGGGCCCTGTGCACAAGCAGTGGCCATAGCCCCTCTCACCACCTGCAGTGTTGGGAGGGTTACTTTTAAAATGTATTCCGTTACAGATTACAGACTACATGCCCCAAAATGTATTTTGTAACGTATTCCGTTACGTTACTCAATATGAGTAACGTATTCAGAATACTTTGGATTACTTTTAATGTTATGCCTTTTTTCAACTACATTTCAAGTTCAAGTTTATTTATATAGCACATTATCATACTCAATAGTCATTCAATGTGCTTAAAAACAAAATAAAACAAACAAAAAAAAATATCAAAGAGAAAGAAATATATATACTTATGAAATGTATACATGAATGTAGCAATCATATCCTGCAAATTCTTGTTTGTTTTTATCAACAAATTGTCTGTTCAGCCCCTAGCCAATACATTTGTTTGCAGTAGATGAGATATTAGGGTTTGTTAACGTAAGCAAGAAGAAGTTATCCTAATGGGCAACATGGGCAGTATGACCTCGGCCACTAGCTGGCTTCAGATTTTGAAATCAGGAAACATAAAACTTTTATTATTAGTTAGATTAGCTTAAAGTTTGTTTCTTTCTGCATTAACCGGACATAGCAAAACCAAAAAGCATTTTCCCAAACGTGTAACATTGCTTTTACGATTTTTGTGACGCTCCCTGAGTCAAATTGCAGGTGAGAGATAGAAGGAAGTTTATGCAGCTGCAGCAATCATTCATGCATTTGGAGGTTTCAGCCACTGAATTGGGCTAGTTTCAAAAACTCATGGCAAAGTGGAGATTTCTACACACGTTTTCAGTCTATGGACAGAATGCGTAAATGTTATTTAGCTAATATTTTTTCTAATTGTGCCAGCTTTATTATTTAGTCCTAGGCCTACTTGCTTATGATTATGTGTAACAGACATATCTGTTTTGCCGCTGAGTAGGGTGCATTTCGTTTGCTAGGCGCAGTTGTGTTACTGACGTCATTGTTAGGAGGATGTTTAATAGCTCTTATTTGTTTGGCTTAGTTTCCATTAATGGGTGGAATTACCCAAATTAGCGAGGGGATGGCTAAACACGAGAAACTGTAAAATACCACTGAGTAATCCCTTGATTTTTACAAAGTAACTGTATTTTAAATACCACCCATTTAAGCTGTAACTGTAACAGTTACTCATAATTTGCATTCTGAATACAGTATTCCGAATACATGTATTCCATTACTCCCCAACACTGACCACCTGGAATACAATCCTGACTCCCCTCCTGGGGTTCTTGTAACTAAAAAAACAAAGAATTCATGTCGGCATGTTTTTGAAATCATAGGTAATTTGTCTCTCTGAAAAGATGCAACCTCACTTAAATAGACCATTATGGCCAATGCAGTGATAGGCCATATTACTTTCATGTGTAGAACTAAAAACCTATGTACTGTGCTGAATGTACTGTGTAGTCTACAGTCTCTCTACACAACAGACTCTTCACATAAAATCCTAACTTTTTCCTTATGCCGAGGGCTAAGTGTGTTACACCTGTCATTTTGAAAATAAAACAATCTCTCCTTATGAATTGTATTAGGCTAGTTCCAAGGTTTTCTTTTTAGCGTTTTGTTCCTCTCAACCTTTGTTGAATGCCAGATGAATGCCCTGTGATGCTATCTTGATAGCTCTGTCCTGACCCTCACATGTAAGGCAGTTCAATCTTGTTGAGTAAAAAACAATAAAAAGTACGATAAAAGCAAAGTCCAAATGTTTATTTTTGTGTCCAAAAGATATGGCCCTTGACGTGTATTTTGTTTCAAGCGAATTTTGACATTTCGGATTTTGTGGTGGCAATCGTATTGTTAGGTTACTGTGTTGAGGGACATATATTATATATATATACATATATTATCAGTAATTTGTGGAATTATCATGAACATAAATGTATCAAAACCATGTAGCCTTATCATCAGCACAGACTAATAAGTGTTGTTTCACCTAACTTAAATTAATTCTCTGAATTATAAAAACAAACTATTGATAGTGATTATTTGCACAAACCTATATCCTACAATGCTATAATAGTTTTGTGTCTATGCATTTCTTCAGATCATGAATTGTGCTATATCTTATGCACAAACCTAACTGCAGCAGACTTAGATGCAGGCACAACAGCTACTCATGTTGAATACTGACTTTAAAATCTGTCACTTGGCATTTGGATAGACCATAAAACCTCATTGTGCTGGTATTTCCTGCTTTGGAAAGACAATAAGTCACAAAATGCAACAGGTGCTTCTCACCCGTGATAATAATTTGGGGCTTAAGGGTTGAGAGACAGAAGAGAGACAAGAAGAGAGAGAAATGTAGTAGGCCATAATAGAAATTGCCCTTCAAAGGTATATAGATTTATCTGTATAGGTTATGACTATTTGTTGTCATTGATAGTAATATACTTTGTTGTTGTTTTTAATGGCTATTTCAGCATTGATTTAAGCAAAAAAAAAAAATCAGTAAAGTAGGCCTAACATAAACATAAAAAAATCTACAAGTGAAAGACAGCAAACTTCTGTTTATATCAAAAAGAAAGAAATATTCAGTGTGCTTTGCTTTGCTAAAAAAAACAGATGGGTCTGTAAAGGAGAGAAGAGAGAGAGAGAGAGAGAGAGAGAGAGGAAAGTTGGTGACGGAGGTAATGAGTCTTACACACGGCACAGGACAAGATGGAGGTGAGAACGGTGGCTGCTGTCTGCTGCACTGTGATCTGCATGGCAACCATCTGCACATGTGAGTCGTTGTAGAACATTCAGTAATTCCGTTCTTATTTTTACCTAAAATGGGTCTTATGAACCAAGCATTGTTCCTATAAAGATAAACTTAAAACCTACTTGCATAGTTTTCAAATAGAGTTGTATTTACCAACACAGGTCTTTAAACCGGACCTTTGGAGGCAATCTAAGAAGGGAAGACATTGTGGAATAAGGTCAGGGCAGGTTCTAGCCTTTTTGGTGCCCTAGGCCAGATCTGAGTTTTGCCCCCCCTTTTCTAAAAATATAAGAGAAAAACTGAAGAAAACAAGTGAGAAATGTATTGTGATGCCCCCCTGATATTTGGTGCCCTAGGCGACCGCCTCGTTTGTCTATGCCTAGAACCGGCCCTGAATAAGGTGGAATGTTTTCTGTGCTTGAGGGCCTGAAGTGTACTGTTAACCCTGTCTGAAAATGTGAATACTTTTATCTGGGTGACTGCCTGCTGAGGAAATATTTGCTGAAATGACTGTAATGGCAAACCTGTTGCATTTTTCCCACAGATAAACTATAAAAGCCTGTCAGAAACACTACTATGAATGGACTATTGAAAAATATTAAAACAACATGATATTGGCATGATAATGGCCCTTGATACCAGTTGTTTATGTTATTTAATAGTGAAATAATTACAGTGGATGGTGTCTGCAGTAAATATCTATGTTCAGAAATATCTGTGAAAAGGTGCTGGATGCTTTACTAATAATAAATGGGTTGTGCATACTTATGTTCACATCCAAGTAGCTTTCATTTAGCAGAACAATATGCAGGCATTGATTCTGTGCTCTGTGTCTGAATGTGACTCTTACAAGCTAGCACCCATGATGATGAGTTTTCATCCACAGCAAATGGGCCTCTTCCTCTGCATTGTGTCTGTGTAAAGGTGTCAGACACCCGAGTTCGTGTTGCTATGTTATGGAGTTACACCATACAAGAAGCCAGTCTTTGCGGGATCAATGCCATTGTGTGAGTTAAGTCATTCATTTTAAGTCTTTAATAGGAGACTGCAGCCATCAAAGGTTTTCCAGGAAAGGTACAACTTTTTTGATGAACTTGTATTTTACTACAGATTTGAAACTGTGCAGGGAAAAATCATATGTTCAAATCCAAAATCACTTTGGACTCAGTATGCTCGGAACTACCTGGATAAGAAACCTAAAAAGCCAGTGACACCAAAACCTCCCCAAACTAGAAAACCGACCCCAGAACACAAACCTACCGCAAAGACAGAAACAACCACCAAGTCTTCCTATCGCAAACAGAGGCTTAAATGGAGGAAGAATAGAAGAAAGAAGCCAACGAGAGAACTGAGCCCTATGTTATCAACCATCAGCACATGTGAGTCACTCTGGCTTCTCACTTTGTAATTATGAAAATTAATTAATTGGGCATTCATTTACCATTACTCTGCGTATACCCACACCGGAAAAATCCCCACCCACCACCCCTCTTTAGTTTTACTGTATGTACAGATAATGATGTGTCTGAATGTGTTTAGTGCACCCTGATGCCCTTTATGATGAGTTTTCATCCACAGCAAACAGCCCCATTCTGTCATGTCACTGTGACAAGGTGTCCGACACCGTGGTTTCTGACAAGTTATGGAATTACACCATGCAGTATGCCAGTCTTTGCATCATTGATGCCCTCATGTGAGTTCTAAGTCATTTAGAGTACTTTATATGTAAGATTGAAACCCTCAAAGGGCTCCCAGAAAAGGAAATATGTTGGGTAACACTTTCTATGAACCCAGTATTCATAGAGCATTATAAATGCATTCATAAAGGGTTATTATGCATTCATAAATGCTTATAACTAATGACATTAGAATTCATAACTGATTATGTCTGTACTCATAAGGAATTATAATGTTATTATAAGCCTTTATAACCTGAATACTCACAAAGCATTATAACCTTCTTTGGCCTTTTGATACTAGGGAAACATACCACTTTACTTAGCATCTGTTATGGTGCCTTATTCATTTTCATGATTAATTATGTGCTCATCTTACTTAACTTTGGATATGCACTGAGCACTTGTAACTCATCATTATGCTGCATGAGCAATTAGACATATAAAAAGACAAATAACAAATTGAAGCATTATAATACTTTGTGACACTTCAAGTTTTAAAGGCTTATAAGATAACATTATAAAGCTTTATGAATATAGACATGAGAATGTATAAACAGTTATGAACACCGTCATTAGTTATAAGACTTTATGAATGTGCTATAACCCTTTATGAATGCATATAATTATAATGTTCTATGAATTGGGTTCATAGAAAGTGTTACCAATAATTGTTCTTTTACCGCAGATTTGAAACTGTGGAGGGCAAAATCATCTGTTCAGATCCAAGATCAGCTTGGGCTCAGAGAGCTAAGAACTACCTGGATAAGCTTACAGAGGACGTGACACAGACATCTTACATAAGGACAGTTGGATGGAAGAAGACAGCAATATCTTTTTCTCCAACAACTGTGCCTTCAGTTTTTGAGTCTGTTCAGGAAAGGGCATCCTCTCCTCTCCAGAACAGTGGGTCTACCAGCGAACAAACTTTAGGCAAACAACCCACATTCTTAGTTTAGTTTATTGAATTTCAGCCATTATTGCAGGTTCATAAAGACATACAAACAGCTGTCATCATAAACACTGAATTACAATATGCTGTTACAATAAAAACATTAATTAAAAAAACATTATATACACAAGCTAAAATATGTCAAATAAGCAACATCTACAATCCATTGTCATTTAAGAGTCCACACATGTATGGGATTGATGATTTTTTGTATCTCTCGGTTCTGCATGAAGGAGTGGACAGTTTATTTGAATTTCTTGTTTTCCGATCAGTTAGCGTTTCTCTAAGGGGAACGCAATCCATCCACTAAGTCTTCAGTTCATTTAAGGAACCCTGCATCTTTAGAGCCAAACAGCCATTCAGCCAAATCTGCATCATCACTGCCAAGTGATCCAACAACCATGACCTCACACAATGAGAAGACAATGAAACAACACCATAATCAGTTGTCCGAAAAGAAAAGAGAGATTTCCAGTTCTGCAATGAATACATCTTTAAAACATCCAGTGCGTTTTTGTTTGAAATCTCAAATCTCATGAGTCCTTGGCAAGAAGAACATTAGTTTTTATATGCCAATCTTTATTATTGTTATTGACAATATAGATCTTAGTACACAAAGGAAAATAACATTACATCAGTATGTAATTTGATAGATTTAGTGGGGGTACGCAATTTTAATTATGTAGTAATGCTATAAATTAATGCATATACACATTTAACATGTAAAAAAGTATTTTGGTCTCAGTGCATGCATTTTCATAGTTTGGCAACCTCAATTTCAGTTCTTTTTTTAGCTTTAGCTTAGCATAGGTGCTGGAATCTAAAGTAACCAGATAGCAACTCTTTGGCAACATTACATTCCAGTGCCTATGTTAAGCTAAAGAAAATTGGAGTTGCCGGACTAGGATAATGCAAGCACTGAGACCAAAATGGTTTTACCCATATATGTAACTCCAGGAAAGACGGTGAATAGCCCAGTTTCATCAAAAGGTAGACTATTCCTTTAAAAGCCACCAAATTTCAAATATGCTCATGTCTTGATTGAGGGGTGACCTGGGTTCACCTGGGCTCTTAGATGGAATGTTGTGCCTGCCAGTCAGCCATGAGCTACCACAGGCGGAGCGGAAGTTTGTGGTTGGTGCAGGTGGCTGCATCTTTGCCTACTGTGATAGGGGTTGGGAACAGTGCCATCTTGTGGGCAAGAAAGTATGTGCAATTTCTTTTTTTACAAACACAAAAAAGTTCACTCTGAATTCATGTATATTCGTCTCCAGACCTGTGAGAACCTTGTGAACAGGCTCTTCCCATTAAAACCTAACTTTTTCCTTACGCCTGGGTCTGTGTCGTCAATCTTCCCATAGAAACTTGTTCAGAAGGGCTGTGGTGGCAATTTCTAGTTTCTAGATTATTTTATAGTTTATTTAATGCATATTATCAGTTATTTATTGCAAAGAGTTTCATTAGAACTAATGTACAACAAAAATCTCTGTGTTTTAATCTTGACCTTGACCTTAATGCATTTCAGTATAGCCCTACCATCATCATAAGTTAAAAAAAAAAAGAAAAAGAAAAAAAGTGTAATTTCAGCTGGCTTTAACTTTTCATGGTTATTCTAATTGAATTGTTAAAACATTTGTTTGTCAATGGAGGTGTAGGTGTGAGTACAGTAGGTACATAAAATCATAATTTTTAATGAATTTGTATATGTATCGTTCCGTTCCCCTCAAGAAGACGTGCTTCAACACGTGCTTGAAATGCAGATGTCCTTCAGTGTGTACAGTACATGTAAAATGACACAAGCAAAGATCAAGACCAAACCCAATCACAGTCATAGCCACATGTTTTTGAAGTACAAGGGCCAAAACGTTTGACCACAACTGTATGTCCCCTGAAAGTCATGAACAGTATAGAAAAACTAACACTATTGCAGAAGTGTGACACAATCACGTGCAACATAGCACAGCAGCACAGCAACATGTCAAACCCCACCGGCAGCCCATCAAGATTTTGGCCTATTTTCATTCTCTGTGGTGGGCAACTGCATGACTCTTCCAGTATGTGTATGTACTCTGTGTGTGTGTGTGTGTGTGAGCAAGAAAGAGTGTCCTCATTGTGGCATCTGTGGTGCTTGTGCTGTGTACTCACAAATGCTAACAGTACTCTACAAAAGGAAGGGCCTACACACATCAAAATGAAAAACTTTCATTTTGAAATCCATATGTACTTTCCAAAGCACACTTGGCCTAAAATTAGCAGCATTGAAATTGATTTGAAGTGTAGAGCAATCTGAGGGAAGATCTGTGATCTTGTGAACATTACTTCAGTGTTTCAATGCTTATGACATGAATAACAATTCATAAGAAGGCTTGTAGTCTGTGTAGATCTTCAGATCATGAATTGTGCTATACAGTATCTTCTTGCACATGCATAAGTGCAGACTAAACTATGCAGGCATATTATAGGGCACTAATATTTTTATGGGATACTGTTTGGCATTTCTGATATATTTGAATATCAATTAAAGGTGCTATGTGGAATTCCTGTCAAAAAATCATATAGCATACCATACTCCACACTCAAGAGGGTGGTGTTCAGCATAAACCAGAGCCATAGCCTGTAGAGTTTGAGGCTCTTCACAAAGTATTTTTTCTACCCTATCCAAAAATTAAAAGCTTCCACCATAATTTACAAAGATGGGTAACATGCAACTATATCAAGAAGCTTGATTTCTGCAAGAGCCCATGAAAATAATCGCCTTTAGCGAAAAGCGCGCCTGTAACACAGACTAACGTTAACTAAGTTCAACATATTGACAGGGGACAATGCATCGGCAACACCGAAACGAAGGCTTCTCCTTTGGAAGAGCCTAACGTTAGTGCGTGATAAGAGTTATCGTTTGACTCGGGACATGCAGGTCAGCAGTAAGCACCCTGCCCGCTTCATACCATTCCAAGAACGATGAGCGATGCACATGTGTTTTCCTTTACTAACGAATTTGTGATCGAGATATTCCTTACCTACACCTCGATTAAATCAATTGAATGTCCACTATTATTTAGGTGTGCAAATCAATGTTACCAGAGTTGGTCGATATTTAGATCATATTGATATTTGAGCCAACTAACGTTAACGTTAGCTAGTTGGCCGCCACTGCACCCACTGACAAGAGTCGGGCTACTAACGTTAACAGCTTGATTGCTTTTGACAGGGTCTACTTTACGTTTACAGATCAATTTCGTTAACACAAGCCCCTGTGTTAGCAAACATCAGCTTGGCATACCGCTACATTTAACCATAGGACGTATAGTTGTAACGTTACGGGCTCTGCTATCTATCTAACATAACTTTTGACATGGGCAGTGGTAGCCTAATGTTAGTCTTTTTACCTGTCCAGACGAAACATTGCAGTTCCACCATCAATCTTCCTTTAGCCTACTTGCTCCAGCTGCCATGAATGGTTTTCAAACTATGTCGATGGTTTAATTCCAGTTTAATCGGTTCTTATCTTCACTTTTCAATGAGTGTGTTCCTGGCTCCCATAACTTGTGGTGGTGGGGTTGACGTTAGTTTCAGCTAATCCAGTACAGCTTGTACGCTCCTTCTACTTCCCATTCTGATGGAAACGTGGGACTTTGTATCTTCCCTAGAATTGACAGCTACTCCAGAAAATGCGTAATAGCCATAAACATGTACATTAACAGGGCATAAATGGACTCTGACAGATTAATTTCAACTACAAGCCAAGTGCTACTAAACCACAGGCGATTTCTTCGTCAACAATCGGAGGTTTGCGAGCTGTGACAGGCCTGTTAGTCGCTAGCGATTACTAGTGGCAAAATTGGTATTACAATACAAATAAATAGGCATCAGGGCCGTGGCTAATTTTTAGCATGCTAATTTGGGTTGATATCTCAGCAGCTGAGTACATGGTCGTATTTTTTGTGCGATGACTGCATTTGTTTCTTCACATTCTCCTGTTGCATTTTGTTTATTTTTTCATATTTCAAACTTCAATTCTTACACAATACACCTTTAAATAGCTGTGATCAAATTGATGATGATGCTTTGGATAGGCTACCAGTCCCGAACTGCAATAGGTGCAACTTACAAAGTCCTAGAGACAGAAAAAATTATTTGTGACTTGAGGGATGATTTAAAAAAAGCCTAAACAAAAAGAGAGGCATATGGCACATAGTAGACATTGCCTCAAAGGTAGACATACTGGGCCCTATTTTGACGACGCAAAGTCAACTGTTGTTTGACGGATGGCGCATATGGTTTTGGGGGCGTGTCGGCGGCTTTTTGCTATTTTCACAGCCAGAGAACTTTTAATAGGGGAGAATTAGCACTCCCCTTTTACATCCGGTGGTACTGCGCCTAGATGGCGTGCGCGAGTAAGTGAAGAATGAATTGGGTTCTATGCAGCTGCACCCTCAAATGCTATATTTCTTTAGATACAATTTTTTTCTTGAATAAATGCATTCATGCATGCGGTTCAGAGTAATTTGACTTAATTCTCAGTCCACACAAAATATTTTTAGCATTTTTTGTTGATTTTATTGTCTAACTAGCAAGTGACTTTGCGTCCTCAGAGGTGTGTCGAAGGTGTGGCTAGGCGCAAAGCTCAAAAGATGCTATTATACAGACGCAGAAAGGGATCCGCCAGTGACTGGAAAAAACCTGGTCATTCGTCAGTCACGCATTCCTGAAATGCTGTTTTATGGACGCAATAGGTAATGCAGTCCTTGTTCCAGCATAACAATGACGGCCACAACAATAATTATTACAAACGGTAAATCATTATGATGCTCAGGAAGATGTGGTTAACCACAATTTATTAGCCTGCAACAGGAGACGCGTGAAGATATAAGAGGGGGGGCGTTAAATGGAGAATCAAGTTTACTTTCGCTTTGAAATGAATATTCCGAGATATCTGTCAGGACTAAATCAGCTTCCTTCTTGTCTTGTGCAGCCTGTAGGCATCAATTTAATATTACCATACCCATTACGGCTCTGACTATGACTAGACCCAGCGTGTGAGCTTGCTCGCTATTCAATATTTTAATTTCTTTAAATGCACAAGGAGGAGATCCGCTGGTGTGATAGCAATAGATACAGACGGCAAGTCTGACCACGCCCACAAATATAGCTCCGCCGTGGGGGAATTAGAGAAAAATAGTCCCATCTGGGGGAAAGAGCAGGCTCACACAGTGTGGAAGTCAATGAGATGCTAAGCTAAAAGTTACACTGAGCACCATCTACAAGGACCTTGACACATTTCTTAGGGCAATGCCTTAAGGTAGTAATGATGTTCAGATGGTTCAATGTGAATTCTGAACTTGACATCCCTCCAAACACGATACTGAGGACAATTTAGTTGAAGCTTGTTAGCTTCATTAGCTTGCTAACTAGCCAACTTCATTCATCACCATAGTAAATGCAGCTAACTTTAGCTTTCTAAACTGAGCTAATCAGACTTGTGATTGAAAGTTGCTTCAGTTATGACAGGAGCAGAGACAGCTCATGACATTCCTGTCAGTGTTTCTGCAATAAACAAACCATGGAAAAAAATTTTGTAGTCTAAACCCAAGCAGGCAAACAGGTCAAATTAGACAAAATATCTAATATGGACTTTGTTCAATTTTACTAAGCGATCTTTTATTGTTAAGCAACTTTCTCTACCTTGTCCATTCACCATAATGTTAAATTGGCCTCTGTTATCCCCCACGCTGACTCCACCCTCGCATTTTGGGGGCGTTAACCGTACTTGCCGTCTGTATCTATTCACCAGGCGCTTTGCGCTCTTCGTTCTTAAAGGCAATGAGAGATTGATCTGTCATTGGTTATGTCTGTGTTACACCCTTAACACACCCATGATTAATTAGGCATCCTAAGTCCAACCTTATTGAACTTTGCGCCGGCGCGAAGTTCATTTTCTGCGCTGTGAAAATAGCAAAAAGCCACCGACACGCCCCCAAAGCCATATGCGCCATCCGTCAAACAACAGTTTGCGTCGTCAAAATAGGGCCCTTAAGGCAGGTTTATGGTTAGGACGCATAGCCTCTGCGTCCGTCCGTCCTGTGTCTGTGCGCAACCGCGCCCCCTAACTATCCGTCGGACGGACGGACGCGGACGTGGAGGACGCAGACAAAAAAGCGCGGTGATTGGTCATCTCGCTACTTCTTTGTTCTTGTGGCAGCGCGATGCCGGTAGTTTGCGAGAGCAAAGCTGTATTCTGTTAAACATTATATTAATGCCTTGTGTGTAAATGTGTGTAAATACATGAAGCTACAAGCTAAGTAACAAACAATGCATCAGTTAAACACTCGTGGCACAATGCCTGCAGTCTGACTACCGTAACCTGTTGTTCTCCACCGAATGTAAACACACATCGGCTTCTGTTTCCATGCTTGCATTTTCTGCACGTGAAAACAGACTGGGTATGTCAAATAATGATACCAGTACATTGCCTTTGCAGTTTGTGTGAAAATACTTAGCTAACTGAGCTAGAAAGCAACATTGCTTAATAATGCCCGCAGTGCTTGCAATGTATTGATGGTAATCACGCTATTTCAAATGTGGCTCGCGACGAGACCTCGGGCGCAGAAGCATAAACGTGGAGCTGGTTAGCGACCAGACCCAATCGACAATTGAGGTGCGCAGTTGCAGCCATAATGGATATGGTAATATTAAATTGATGTCTACAGGCTGCACAAGACACAAAGGAAGCTGATTTAGTACTGATAGATATCTCGGAATATTCATTCGAAAGCGAAAGTAAACTTGATTCTCCATTTAACGTCCCCCCTTCTTATATCCTCACGCGTTTTCTGTTGCAGGCTAATAAATTGTGGTTAACCACATCTTCCTGAACATCATAATGATTTTCCGATTGTAATAATTATTGTTGTGGCATTCATTGTTATGTTGGAAGGAGGACTGCATTACCTATTGCGTTGTGCGCCCATAAAATAGCATTTCAGGAATGCGTGACTGACGAATGACCAGGTATTTCCCAGTCAGTGGCGGATCCCTTTCTGCGTCTGTATAATAGCATCTGTTGCGCTTTGCGCCTAGCCACACCTTCGACACACCTCCGAGGACGCAAAGTCACTTGCTAATTAGACAACGTGAATTATTTGAAAGAAAAACGAACCATGCACTCGCTCAAAATAGCAATGACAGCTTGCGCGAGCGCCGTCTTTATTATAGGGCCCATACTAACTAATAGATCTATTCTATACTACTACCCTAATAGATCTAGTTAGTGTTCTATAGCTTTTATAATGATTAAGTGTGCTTCCTTTTTAAATTGTGATCTATACATTGCTAAAAAAAAAGAATATACTGTATGTATTGCAATGCCATGAAGACAGACAAATACTGTAGGTCAGAACTCAGGAGCTATCTGAGAAGCTAACAAATGCAAATTGATGGCATCAACAGCAATACAGGCTACAGATTGTTCTGGAGAGAATGGGGAATTGAGAGCCACTAGAGAGGAAGAGGGAGCGTGAGAAAGTGATGGTTTGTGACATGCGAAAGTAAATCTAGAGGCCTTGAACAAAAGAGGCTCATTAGACCACAGGAGACACTGACCAACTGCCCAGAGCAAAATGCTGATCAGAATAAAATCTGCTGAGGGGGGTCAACCACATGTGCAACTTATGTAGTTTCACCTGAGTGTGGTAGAAAAGAAGGCTTGTCTCTCATGCGGACTTGACTGACTTCTGCTGTATAAAAATGTTGACTAAGCATGCAAACTCTCTTCTGTGTTTGTTTGCAACCTCTGTTGTGGTAAGTATTCTCCCTCTATGCAAATATAATACAAGCACTGAAGTTTAAACCTGTGTGTGTCTGCCTAATCTATGAACTCTTTTACTAGTAAATACAACAGAGACAGAAGTTGGTGCAGGTGTAGAGGGTGCTGACTCTTACACAGGATGGAGGTGAGAACGCTGGCTGCAGTCTTCTGCACTGTGGTCTTCATGGCCACCATCTGCACATCATGTGAGTCGTGTTTCGTGACAATTCACTACTAAATTACATGGCCACCATCTGCACTAAATATTAAGGAAAAAATGTGAAAATATGTTAGTTTTCTCAACAAAAACAATGTATAACCACCCTTTGTAGTCACAATGACCTCATTGGGAATAGTGAATGGTGTGCACTATGTACCATAACTGTTGTAACTTGTAAGTATAACTCTGTTCAGATTCAAGTAGCTGCCAAACTCTTTGAGTCAAATGTACTGTATCGATGGAGGTTGTATTGATTCAAGGCTGTCTATAGGCCTACATAATGAGTTAATAGTGAGTTTTCATCCACAGCAAACACGCCTGTTTTTCCATGTCTCTGTGCAAGGGTGTCAGCCACCAAAGTTCCTTTTGACAGGTTAAGGAGGTACACCATGCCAGTAAATGGTCTTTGCAGCACTGATGCCATCATGTGAGTTCTAAGTCATTAGACTAAGTCATTAGAGATTGTAACCTAAATAGTTTAGTGATGAAATTGTATCTTTCACTGCAGATTTAAAACTATGGAGGGAAAAATCTTGTGTTCAAATCCAAATTCATCCTGGGCTAAGCGAGCTAAGAACTACCTGGATATGAAAGCTACAAATCCAGTGTCACCTCGTACAAGTAGTTCTGTGTTACCAAGACGCAAACAGATTTGGCTTAAATGGAGGGAGAATAGATGGAAGAAGCCAGGGTTAAGAGGTACAGTAAACAAAGAATGAACCATTTGAGAAATGCTGCCATCAACTACAGTCTAAACATGTTGCTTCTAATATGAACATTTACAATTTAATATTTTGAACGTATTGTAAGTATTCATCAGGTGATACCCACAGGCAGGTTTTATTTTGTTAATACATCTGCATTAGCCTCAATAAAAAAGCCTTGTGTTTTCAAACCACAGCAAACGAGCCTGTTTTACACTGTTTCTGCACAACAGTGTCGGACACCAAAATTATTGTTTGGGGAATATCGGATTACACCATGCAACATGCCAGTCTTTGTGGTATCAATGCCATTGTGTGAGTACTAAGTCATTATACTGTAATTCAAGAGATTGCAACCATTTAAAGACAAGCAATAGAGGTTTGACAAAATTGTTTTACTGCAGATTTATAACTGTGGAGGGAAAAGTCTTGTGTTCCACTCCAAATTCACTCTGGGCAATGAAAGCTATGCAACACCTGGATCACACAATGGCCATAAAGACCACTAAGTTACCAACAACGAAACCTCACGTAACTACTGAAACTAGCATAAATGTACCGACTTGGACACAGAAACCTAACAAACAGCAATGTTTCTGTACAAGGGTGTCAGACACCAAAGTTCCTATTCCCTACTTAAGGAGTTACACCATGCAGTCCAGTCTTTGTGGCATTAGTGCCATTGTGTAAGTTCTGTCATAATATTGTTATTGAAGAGATTGCAACCCTTTAAAGAAAAAGAAAAAGGTGTTTGACAAAATTGTTTTACTGCAGATTTGAAACTGTGAAGAGAAAATTCTTGTGTTCAAATCCAAATTCACCCTGGGCAATGAAAGCTAAGAAGAGCCTGGATCAGGGGTTGCTGAAACCTCACCCAACGACCACAATAAGAAAAACGACCGAGATGAGCAGAAAAATGACAGAGATGAGCACAACAACCGTAGCGACCTCACGAACAACAAAACCTCACACAATGACTCAAACGAGTACAATGTCATCCAAATGGACAATGAAATCTCACACATTGACTGAAACGAGTACAATGTTACCCAAATGGACAACAAAGCCTCACGCAACATCCAAAATGAACACGACCGTAATGAACACAATGTTACCTAAATTGACAACGAAATCTCACACAATGACCGAAATGAGTACAGTGCTGTCCAATTGGACACTGAAACCTTACACAACGAAGAACCCAGGGTTAAGAGGAACACAAAGAATGGATCATGTGAGAACCACTGCTGCCACAACAGGTACAAATTACAGCCTGAACATGTTGCTTCACGTTTCAAAATACTTGGTAAATATTTTGAATGTGCTGTAAGTATTCATCAGATGATATCCATAGGAAGTTTTTCTTTTGTTACTGTATGATAGGCTACATCTAGCTTCATGTACTAAAAGCCATAGGCCTATTTTATGTCTATTATTTAATTTATAAGTGAATATTTTCCTTCACAGCAAACAGGCCAAATCCATGTTCACATTGGGCTCAGGGAACTATGAAGAGCCTGGATAAGAGACTGCCAATACCTCATCCAACAACCAAAATGAGCACAACGACTGTAACGAGCTCAGTGTTACCCCAAAACACAACAAAACCTCACACAGCAACCAAAATGAGCACATTGTTACCCAAATGGATTCCAAGACCTCACATGACTGAAATGAGCACAGTGTTGTCCAATTGGACACTGACACCTAACACAACAACCGAAATGAGCACAGTGTTACCCGAACATTAATAAATTTGGAGAGGGAAGTATGGGGGAAAGCCTGGGTTAAGGAAAAAAATATAATTTAACCATTAACCCAAGGTACAAAACATAAACATGTTTTTATGGATCTACCATATTTTATAGCCATCAAATAGCCAGCACAGAAAACGTCCATACATGGTGAAAACCGTCAACTTTTCTTTGACTACAATACAGGTTGTGTAATAATAATAATAATAATAATAATAATAAATTGTCCCAGACATTTTTATTTGATCACATTATTTAGTCTAAATTGTTTCAATCTACTGGAATCATAAATTTCTGATCTTACAGTATCAATCCCTTATTATCAATGCCAGCATGTTTTTGAGATCATGTACAACCAACCTGTCCTACTGCAAATAGAATGAAAATTCATGGTCTTCCTCAGTTAATAGTATACCAAAGCAGTATGGCCAACACAATTATATAGGACATGATAAACGCTTTTGTGTTCATACTGTAAACTTTAGTCTATACCATCTCTACAGACTTTTTCCGTGAAAATCATTAAAAAAAATCTTTCCCTATTTGTGGGACTGAGTCTGTGTTGTCTACTGTTGGTCATATCCAACATCTGAGAGTTGAGTCAAATAGCAATGAAAGCAAAATCCAAATTTATGGCCATTACTTTTATGGCCAACGGTTATGGCCCTAGATGTTTAGTTTGTTTATGGATTAAATCCATGACAAATTTTCCAATAACATTTCAGTGTAACCATATCATCAGCACAGATGTGTTACATCCCAGTAACCAAATGGTGACATAAGTGACAAAAAAGGAAATAGGCTCGAGTCTAGGGGTTAAATGAGATGCACAACAAAGGAAAAAAACAGCAAGGCCAAAACCAGGCGTGAAGGCCACCTGGTAACCAAAGTCTCTCTCCAACTGCCAGAAGGTTTTAATACAGCAATCCCGTCCAATTATTGCTCTCACCTGAAACATAGGCAAAAGACAGGTAACAGTAAACAAAAGGGGAAAAGGGAGCACCCAGGGTGCATAACAATATGAAAAAGTGTTATTTCACCAGACTGTCAGTGGAATTAATGAGTGTCGATACGGAGGAGATGAACAGTAATGCAGGATGCTCTGATAGATACCCTTGCAGTCAAGTGGCATTAGAGTGCAGTGACATATCAAACCTGCAGACCATCTAGGTCTTGGCCTCATTTTATTCTCTGTGGGTGGGTGACGACTGTTCAGTTCCACTATGCTGAGACAGTCGTTTGTGTGTGTGTGTGTGTGTGTGTGTGTGTGTGTGTGTGTGTGTGTGTGTGTGTGTGTGTGTGTGTGTGTGTGTGTTAGGGAGAAAGAAAGACCGAGAGTCAGTGCTCTCATTGTGGGGTCTGTGGTCCTTGTGCAATTTTCAGTTAGTCTGACTTTGTGCAGTGCAGGGCCATTCAAAGAAAGAAATGACATTAAAAACTTTTATTTTTGAAAATCCAACCATGTATCCACAAACCTTATGATTGTTCTCCCATTATCAGAGGGACAGATGTGTTTAGGGGTTAAAGCTATTGGAAACATTGGAATTCAGAGAAGTCAGAGGAAGATAAGACACACTCGTCTTGTCTTTCTTTTAGTGTTTGAATGCCTTTGTAAATTACATTTCAGAACAGGCCTGTGAAATCATGAGAAACTGATAATTATGATGATTATTTGCATAGACCTATATCCTAACAACAATGCTAAAGTCTTGTGGTCTATGCATTTCTTCAGATCATGAATTGTGCTATATCTTATGCACAAACCTAACTGCAGCAGACTTAGATGCAGGCACAACAGCCACTCATTTTGAATACTGACTTTGACATCTGTCACTTGGCATTTGGATAGACTATCCATAAACCTCATTGATACATTTGTGCTTGTGTTTCCTGCTTTGGAAAGACAGTCAGTCACAAAATGCAACAGGTGCATCTCACTTGGAATAATAATTTGGGGCTTAAGGGTTGAGGGAAAGAAAGACTAGAAGTAACAAAAAGATAGAAATGTGGAAGGCCATAATAGAAATTGCCCTTCAAAGGTATATAGATTTATCTGTATATCTAAATGACTATGTTTGCTGTTATTGATAGCCTATAGTAATATGCTTAAGTGTTGTTTTTAATGGTTCTTTAAACATTGCTTTAAGCAAGAACATCAGTAAAGTAACATAAACAACTAAAAAAACATCTACAAGTGAAAGAGAGCAACCTTATGTTTATATCAAAAAGAAATAAAAAGTGTGCTTTAGAGAGAAAGGGGAATGTGGGCTTCAAAAGAGAGTGAGAGGAAGAGTGGGTGTTAGATAAATGCTAAAAAAAACAGATGGGGTTGTAAAGGGGAGAGAGAGAGAGGGAGGAAAGTTAGTGAAGGTGTAGAGGGCTGCTGAGTCTTACTTACGGCACGAGACAGGATGGAGGTGAGAACGGTGGCTGCTGTCTGCTGCACTGTGATCTGCATGGCCACTATCTGCACGTCAAGTGAGTCAAGTAGAACATTCAGTAATTCAATTATTATTTTTACTTAAAATGGGTCTTATTGCACCAAGCATTGTTCCCTTGAAAGTTCTTGAAGGAAGGGTCTAAAAACCTACTTGCACAGTTTTCAAGAAGAGTTGTTTTCAACAACACAGTTCTTTAAACCGGACCTTTGAAGGCAATTTAATAAGGGAAGACATTGGTGAATGAGGTCCAATGTCTTCTGTTTGGGGGCCTGAAGTGTACTGTTAACCCTGTCTTAAAAGACTTTAAATGTGAATACTTTTACCTGCGTGACTGCCTGCTGAGGAAGTATTCGCTGAAATGACTGTAATGGCAAACCTGCTGCATTTTTCCCCAGATAAAGTATAAAAGCCTGTTAAAACACTGCTATGAATGGACTGTTTAAAAAAAAAAAATGTTAAAACAACACGATATTGGCATAATAATGGCACCGGACACCCTTGATGCCGGTTGCTTCATGTTAATTAATAGTAAAATAATTACAGTGAATGGTGTCTGCAGTAAATATCTACTGTATGTTCAGAAATGTTTGTGAAAAGGTGCTGGATGCCTGTAATAAATGGGTTGTGCATACTTATGTTCACATCCAAGTAGCTGCAAAAGGCTTTCAGTTAACAGAGCAATATATGAAGGCATTGATCTGTGCTCTGTGTGTGTCAAGTCAAACTAAAGATTTTTAATGTCACTGGGGGAAGAAAAAATGCACTGTACAAAAAAGAAAAAAAAATGGTGTGGTGTTTGAAAGCGGGAGTTTCTCAAGTCACCTGATTGCTTCCGATCTCAAGTCAACTCGCTCCAGCTGAGAATGACGTCACTGCAGCGACGGCACTCAACAAGGACGGTACAGGTGTTTTAATTAGCTTGAACCACGAGTGAAGACGTTAAATGCTCCAAACGGGAGCTGAGCAACAGCTTTTGGATTACTGTGCTATCAGGACTTTTAGAAAACTGGAGAGGCAGCCGGTGAGCACTTTGTTTTACTTTGTGTGCTGTTTTGAATTGTTGAGAATGTAGCATTTGTAGGCTAATGTTTGATTTATTTTGATATAGCATCTACTGCTAAGCTATGGCTAAAAGCTACTTTGTTTAGCAAACATGGTGGGAGTTTGGGATTCAAGTATGATGCAATGGTGTCCTAACTTTGAAGATATAGGCCTGGGCACAGACTGTTTGTATCCATGTTAGAGAAGTTGCAGTATATTTATTGTGAAAATGCCTTTCATTATTGTTTTATTTATAACATGTTTGAATTATGTATGGTTATCTTAAATTACAAATATTTATTGATGGCTGCATTTAAAGCGAATTTTGCACAACGCATGTTTGCACAAGTACAGTATTTTGCACAGCTATTTTGCACAGACTATTGCATTTTATACAACTTATTGCATTTTATAGATTTGTGAATAACTGCTGTTTGTTTCTTTTCTGTATTGTGTTATGAAGGTTTTTCACCTATGTGATAAGGACTGACAACAAAGGGCTAAAGGGCTAGGCTAAAGGCTAAAATAAGGACAAAAGAAAGGCTAAAAGCTAAATGTCTAATGCTGCTATGCCACCCAACTGCTGATTACTTTTGAAATGGATCTGTGCCTTGTATTTGAATAAAAGGAAAAAAAAAGGCAAAAAAGGAAACCAAAACAATTGTCTTTGTCAAGTCTTTATGCATTGAGTGGAATCCAGTTATCCTCAACCCTCCAGTAAAAGTCCAATTCCATTTTCAAGTTGGGGAAAATTGCACAAAAAACTAAAATAATCCAACAAAAAGCAGAACAACTTGACAGTGAAAAACCGGCAGTCCAGGAACTGGAACCAGAGTCTGGAGAGCCTAGCCCAAAGCCCCAACGACCGAAGACAGGCAACCAAAGAAAGGTGGAGCACAGCTGTACCGGGAGCTTGCGGAGTCGGGGGTCTGATTGCTGGCATCCGGAGAAAGAAACAAAAGGTAAACAGAAAAGATCAGCAAAAAGAAAAAAATACTTAACCTGCCATCCCATGAGTGTCCTGTAGAGGGAAAATGTCCCAGACGGCAGGCGAGCTGAAAAAGGACCGGACCGTGGCAACAAGAGCCTTTTCTAGGATAGCCAACTCCATCCTGAGGACCTATGAAGACAAATCCATTACCGAACTGGAAGATGGTCTTAACGCCCTCACAACAGCAGCGGAAAAAGTAAGGAAGGCCAACAATGATCTGAAAGCCAAACTCCTCGCAGACAAGAGAAGTGAAGTTGATGCTGAGGAGGAGGCGGAGTTATCCGATCAACAAAGAGTGGACCTGGCAAAGACTGCTGGTGAGTGTGACCAAACCATCAAAAAAGTCAGCAGCGTCATACAAAGTGTGATGTGGTCCCAAAATGGGGAGTATGAAGTGCTTACCGCGCTTCAAGTCGCGGAAGTGGAGTGTAGGCGCACTGCTGCGGTGGACGTCAACAGTAGCCCGGAGGCCTATGAGTTCCTCCTCAGTCACCTTCAGAACCTCACAGAGGCAGCACATATATCTTTCAAGCAGTGGAAGCAATGGGCCCCTCCTGAACAGAAACGAGAACTCCTGAACCGGTTGGAGAAGCTGAGCCGGAAGACCACCATGCTCCTACCGAGAAAGGCAGGCCTCACCAGTGAGCCAGAGGAGGATTCTGATGAGGACGACGATGGAGCATCTCTCAAACAGGAGCAAGATGGGGAGCATGAAGGCAGTCAGGAGGAGAGAGGAAAAGAGAAGGTAGCCGGGTCTGGTGAGTCCAAGCCCCTTGAACATTCCTCACAAGAAGAGCAAACTCCAAAGGAGATGGATGCCATGAGGTGTGAGTGCAAGTCCAAGCGACCACCAACAGTCAGTCTAACCCAAAGTTCCGTCCTCCCACAGCTCACAGACTCCAATGATGAGCAACAGGCACTCCAAGAGGTGTTTGAGCAAAGTGGGAGGCGAGAATCTGCACCAGGCTGGACAGAGCTGGACAGCCCAGCAAAAGCTGGAGCCACAGTCCCACAAAAGGAGGCGGATGATATTGATGTCAGAGTGGTTTGCCCAGGCGACATTGACAAAGTCAAGTCTGTCGTGACGTCCACTTTTTTGCCAAAAAGAAAGAGGAGCTGGCTTGGCCAAAACCGCCTTCGGGAGGCAACAAGGTTGTGGTTTCCAAGTCCCCTAACCAGAAGAGAGCTATCCAGCCATGTAGCTAAACTGCATGATCCTGGTGGCCCAATCACCCCTGCAAAGCAGAAAGGAGCCATTGTGGCACACAGGGCAGTCAAGATAGCCAGAAGCAAGAGTTCTTCCACCAAAGATGGGTGGATTAGAGAAATCCAAAAATGGCAAGTCCAGAGGTGGCGGAGGATTTCTGGGCCACAGAACATGGCAGACCTGATCATTGGAGGTGGAGGTCCCAAAGACCAAGACGAGTACTCAGAGTGGCAGAATAGTCTGAAGTTCTTGACCCTTCCCAGAAGTGAGTGGCTGATCAAGTCTGTAAAGGAGAACGCATCTGTTGCCCAAAGAAGCATCAGTAAGCTCCTGGAAAAGAGGTTAGTGGCTGCACTCACACGGGCCAAGACTGCAAGGCAAAAGTCTTCTCAAAACCGAAGCCAGACTCAAGCTCGATGGAAGCCAACTTGCTCTGAGGTAAAGAGCCATGATGTCCAGCTGTTCAGTGACCCGCCAAGGTTTGTGGAGACCACTGCCTGGATCTGGAGGGCGACAAGAAGGTTCCTCGGACCAAACCTAAGCCTGAACAGACCAAAGTGGGAGGCGTTCCTTTCGTGTGTCACCTCATCCAGGGAGAGGAGACATGCACTGTGCGTCCTTCTTGAGGCACTGGATGGTGCCAAGTTCCCCTGCTGCTCCAAAGACTCCAGCGGTACCCGGCGGCAGGACGTCCTGCTGAAGAAGGGGCCTGCAGAAGGCATCACATAGGTTTGACTGTAGAGAAGCGACCCTCCCAGTAGGTCTACTGGAAAGATCGAGTGGGAGGTGTCAAGTCAAACTAAAGATTTTTAATGTCACTGGGGGAAGAAAAAATGCACTGTACAAAAAAGAAAAAAAAATGGTGTGGTGTTTGAAAGCGGGAGTTTCTCAAGTCACCTGATTGCTTCCGATCTCAAGTCAACTCGCTCCAGCTGAGAATGACGTCACTGCAGCGACGGCACTCAACAAGGACGGTACAGGTGTTTTAATTAGCTTGAACCACGAGTGAAGACGTTAAATGCTCCAAACGGGAGCTGAGCAACAGCTTTTGGATTACTGTGCTATCAGGACTTTTACAAAACTGGAGAGGCAGCCGGTGAGCACTTTGTGTACTTTGGTTTACTTTGTGTGCTGTTTTGAATTGTTGAGAATGTAGCATTTGTAGTGTTGGATAATTTTGATATAGCATCTACTGCTAAGCTATGGCTAAAAGCTACTTTGTTTAGCAAACATGGTGGGAGTTTGGGATTCAAGTATGATGCAATGGTGTCCTAACTTTGAAGATATAGGCCTGGGCACAGACTGTTTGTATCCATGTTAGAGAAGTTGCAGTATATTTATTGTGAAAATGCCTTTCATTATTGTTTTATTTATAACATGTTTGAATTATGTATGGTTATCTTAAATTACAAATATTTATTGATGGCTGCATTTAAAGCGAATTTTGCACAACGCATGTTTGCACAAGTACAGTATTTTGCACAGCTATTTTGCACAGACTATTGCATTTTATACAACTTATTGCATTTTATAGATTTGTGAATAACTGCTGTTTGTTTCTTTTCTGTATTGTGTTATGAAGGTTTTTCACCTATGTGATAAGGACTGACAACAAAGGGCTAAAGGGCTAGGCTAAAGGCTAAAATAAGGACAAAAGAAAGGCTAAAAGCTAAATGTCTAATGCTGCTATGCCACCCAACTGCTGATTACTTTTGAAATGGATCTGTGCCTTGTATTTGAATAAAAGGAAAAAAAAAGGCAAAAAAGGAAACCAAAACAATTGTCTTTGTCAAGTCTTTATGCATTGAGTGGAATCCAGTTATCCTCAACCCTCCAGTAAAAGTCCAATTCCATTTTCAAGTTGGGGAAAATTGCACAAAAAACTAAAATAATCCAACAAAAAGCAAATCAACTTGACAGTGTGTGTGTGTGTAAGGAGGGTGTCAATGGCAAATTGGGAGTCTCTGCACTGGGATGGGAGAAGGGGACGCTAAAAAGGCCATGTGGACTTGGGCTGCTCATTGCCTTTTAAGAGCCGCAGTGATGATTTGGTTTTTATTCTCTTTCACTGTGTGGGGGAAGCAATTACAGCCTTTAATGGCTCACAGTGGGTCTTTTTAGACCAGTGCTATGGATGGACTTGATTGCTAATGCACATTAAATAACAGGGTTTTTAGAAAGCTACTGTGTCTCTGTGTATCTCTCCGCTCAACCTCTCGTTTCCGTCACCTTTTCTGTTTCTGCAACTATTTTTCATCATTTTCAGCATCATTTTAACTCTCTCTCTCTCTCTCTCTCTCTCTCTCTCTCTCTCTCTCTCTCTCCCTCTCTTTTCTCTCTCTCTCTCTCTCTTTTCTCTCTCTCTCTCTCTCTCTCAATTCAATTCAATTCAATAATAATGATTTATTGGCATGATGAACAAGACATTCATATTGCCAAAGCAGTCATACAAAGTATGAGACATGTTGAAAAAGAAGCCTAAGTAGATACATGAAGTTGACAAAAATTATATACTGTACCTCTCTCTCCCCTCTCTCTCTCTCTCTCTCTCTCTCTCTCTCTCTCTCTCTCTCTCTCTCTCTCTCTATTTCAGGAAGTCATAGAGGCCATTGCAGAAAGTGCATTCAAGACTTCACCATTCCCTGTCATTCTGTCCTTTGAGAACCATGTGGACTCGTAAGTACCCCCAGCTAAGAGTAAACCACGCCTCAGACACTAGGCCTACAACAACAGTGAGTTACCCATGAACCCATGACCTAAGGCAGAGTCAAGTTCTATCGGTATAGTAGCAGATGGTGCAAATGAAGAGAAACTGAAACCACTGACAACTAATGAGGGCAAAGAAACTCAGTTTCATGGTAGCTTCATGGCACTTTCATGGCGATGGTGGTGTAGGTGGTAGAGATTGCTGTTTGTCAACTGAAAGGTTGCAGGCTAAAGCCCCACTCCACCTGACCCCATCGAGGCAAGATACAATATTAAAGGAATAGTTCACCTCTTTATGAAAATTGGTTATTCACCCCCTTTTCTGGAGTCACATGTGTGGGTAAAAGCATTTTGGTCTGGTTTTCCTTGTATGGCATCCCCAATTTTCCAAATTTTTAGCGTCAGCTTAGCATAGGCGCTGGAATGTAATGTTGCCAGATAGCACCTCTTTGGCAACTTTATTTTCCAGGAGCACAGATTCACCCCTAAAGTCACATCCACTACATAACTCCACACACCACTAAACATCTGAAATTGCATAAATCTGAAATTTATGTGATGAAAGGGCCGCTGGCTAATGCAGTCTTGTCCGTAATGAAACTGGCATCCATTTTCATTTCTTGGTGCACATGTAAATCATGTTTTCAATATTTTTAATCACATTTTATTATCAGTTATTTAGTGAAGATGGGAAATGCTGTTTTGGCATAATGAGTGTTTCTCATCCTCCCAGGACTGGTGGTAATTTGACTGAAGTTTGTGGAGCATGTCATTATGCTGGCCCACATTGGTAGCTGTGTCATATTGATTAATGCAGTAGCATACTGTTTTGCAGATAATATGAAACTTAATGAGAAAGAGAAAAAAAATAATCAATTCAAGGGAAAAGTAATCGATTCAGAACAAATGTGAGAGAAAAATGGTTTTGATTTTACAGTTGTTTTGATTGTGTTTGTTTGTCATTGATGTTACATGAGTACATGTACAGTTAGTTTATATAGTTTATACATACATACTGTGTGTGCGTTTATTTATTTGACTCTGTGCATGTTTGTGTGTGTGTGCGTGTGTGTGTGTGTGTGTGTGTGTGTATTGGTGTTTGTCTTCTTGGACAGTCCAAAGCAGCAAGCAAAAATGGCAGAGTACTGCCGGTCGATATTTGGAGAAGCACTGCTCATAGACCCACTTGAGAAATACCAGGTGAGGTGATGCGCGCACGCACACACACACACACACACACACACACACACACATACACACACACACACACACACACACACACACACACACACACACACACACACACACACACAGCTGCTTCCTTCTGTCTCAGTCTGTCTGTCTTAGCTGTGCTGTGGCCACTCTGTGAGTTACTGTAATGTGAAATGCACTCCAGCTTTCTCTCTCTGCTTGGTCAGTTACTCAGACTTTATCTCACCACTGCACACACACACACACACACATCCACAAGCAAACACTCTCACAGCATACACACACACACACACACACACACATACACACACACCCACTCATACACCCAAGATGCTTCACACACAAACATCAAACACAAATACACACACACACACACACAAATCCTGTCACCCTTTCTTTTTCTGTGTCTCTCTCTCTAGTCGTTCCAGTTGCCGTAGCTACCAGTCAATAGCCTGCA
>JAODXP020006302.1:30000-58152 GCA_027497455.2 Sardinella longiceps
CAATTTTTTTCATAAAAAATTACCTCAACAAAAGCTCAACATTATGATTCAGCTGACTGGGTGTTCAGTCTTCAGACTGACCTACTAGAATCATACATTACTAAAATCTGTGCTTAATTAGCATGTAATACACATCAGTTGTTATAAATAGTTAATAAGCGTGTTTATAACATGTTTCAGCTGGAGCCAGGGGTAGCTTTGCCCAGTCCCATTGACTTGCTGGGGAAAATTCTGATCAAGAACAAGAAGAAATCCCACAAGGCCGAGGGTGGAAGCACGAAGAAGAAGCTCACGGAGCAGACATCTAACCCCTACAGTGACACCTCCAGCATGTGTGAGCCTTCGTCACCCAGCGCAGGTACAACTCCTCAGGCTACACTTGCTGAATCTAACAACTTCATTATAACCACCCAACACCAAATACAGAAACTAGCACTGCTTTCAGATTTGCTAAATGCTTAGGAAAGGTGCTCTGATGCTCAGAGATGTATAGTAACGAAGTAGAACTACATAAGTAGCAAGTAGCCTACTAAAATGCAGTATCTGTACTTTACTGAAGTATTGTTTTTTTTTCTCCTACTTCCACTTTTACTTCACTACATAATTTTGATGAATTCAATACTTTAACTCCCAATACATTTTTCATGTGGTGAATTGTTACTCGTTACTTTTATAAAAACGTTACAAATCAAATCCAATGGTATCAATGGCAGACTAGCTCTGTCACCAGGTTTTCATTATCATTATTGGGCGATTTAAGCGATCAAGCAGTATATAAAGAGACCTCATGCTTCCCTTCAGCCTTTCACAATGCTGCATGAATTCAATAGGGAACGCTTCACTGCTCCATTTCGATGGAAGATGATTCAGAAACACCAAGTTCCTCCAAAGCGAGGGTGATGAAAGTGACGACACCTGGCCCTACTTGTTTTCCTTTGTTTGCCAAAAAGACAATTCGTATGAAATGAAGTGCCTACTCTGCTTCCCTTCAGCCAAATAGATTGTGCCCTGAACTCTAAATGTTGAACTTCTGACAGCTTTCTTTAATATACACGGTAGGCCTACATCTAGGCTACTTGAGTAGTAATTTTTAAAATACTTCTTCTTGCAAGTACAAAACATTTTGAATACTTTAGTACTTCCACTTAAGTATGATCTTTAAAGGACACTTCAAAGTCACTTTTTTGATATGGTTCTTTTACTGCTACTCCACTCCTCCTCCTATTCCAGTACTTTATACAACTCTGCTGATGCTTCCTTTCAAACCTCCTGTAGCATAGTGTACACTGGTGTTTGATATGAAGTGAAGGGAGGCGTGAAGAGTCCCATCAATTCCTTATACTATGAAACAACAACCAAACAGACACAACACAACACTTTTCCTCCCGTAATTGTAAGGGCATTCAGATTCACTTCAATGCCTTTTCAAACCCTCTTTCTTTGACCCCATGATGTTTTTTTCTAACAAGGTCAAGGCAAACTGTAAACAAAGACTGATCGCAAGGGACAATCACATGTGCGAACAGGGGCGGTCCTACCCACTTTGGTGCCCTGGGCGAACACCTTATCTAGCCCAAACCCCTCCCCTTTCTTGTGTGTGAGACTTCAGCCCTGAAGTCTGAAAGCAGGCAAACCTTTGGGGTGCTCACTTTCTGCAAATGGGTGATAGACAACTCTTCTGTTCAAATTATACCATAATGTGTAGTGATTTTTTGTTTAGTTTTATTTTTTTGAGCTCTTTGGTTATTGGATGGAACTCCAGCAGATAACTAAGCCAAGTTTATCCCAGTTAAAGATATTTCCCTTGTCAAAATGTGAGTGATCTTTACACTGAAATTAAACCCCCTTACTTTCAAGCAAGTACATTACAAGTACCAATGCATGCGTCTGGTTGTCTACTTTAATTTGATACCAAATACCTCCATTGTAGGCGCAGATATACCCATAACAAAGCTTCTGAAAGACAATGAAGCAAAACCGCTTAACCCGCGGTTGTATTTTTCGGCGCTCGCATGCACAAAAAAAATAATAAAATAATAATTAAAAAAAACGGGTCCGCGATGCCGCCCCCCCCGCCAGAAACTGCTCCTGTGTGCGAATGCTCCTGTAACACCTACAGTAGGCTACATACTGTACTGTATGCTACTTCCCCACCTGCATTGACCCTTGTCACCAGGTGCAGATGGACCTCCGTATGGCTATCTCCCTACTGTTACACCTCCTCCCAAAGCTAGTATATCCACCTCCTCCACACTGACCCCTCCAGCTTGTGCCAGCAGAATTCTCTGAGTGAACTAGCTTGTGAACTAACCCGCATTTCCATGGCTTTTGAATAAAACATTCATTGAGGGCTTTGAATGCATAACTGAACTGTCAAAGAATGGCATCCTCACTCCAGTTGACGGGAGAAAAACGTGGATTTGTTGGTGCCAAATCTGAACCAATTTTGAGCATCCTAAATTAGTCATTTTACTGTAAGTCAAAATACTGGGTACAGTCAAGATTCCTAAACTCACACAGCAGGTTCTGTGTTTGTGATGGAGCAGGTATAAATGTGATCTCTGAAGAGCTCTGTAAAACAGACTTTTGTTCAGTGGGTCAGAGTAGGGTTCTTGTTCCTTCAAGGGAAAGAGGTTAAATTTAATCTAAAGTTAAAGTCAAAGTCAGTTTATTTATATAGCACATTTAAAAAACAACAGAAGTTGAAACCAAAGTGCTTCACAAGGTTAAAAGACAGGCACATATGTGCTTCCAATAAATAAATGTTCAAAACACAGGAATGTATAAAAGTGCAATCTAAGGATTGCAACATTGAAATACACTGTAAAAAATACCCTGACACACACTTTACAACTTCAGCCAATCTTCCTACTTTAAGAGTTATTGACAAAACTCAGTCAAAGCAACAGGGTAGCTGGGTTATGTGGAGTTCACTGATCTCTTTTTTTATCTTTTTTTTTTACAGTGCTGCCTTAAAATAAAATAAAATATATTTTATCCTCCCTCTGTGTATCTTTAGTCAATATTCGTGGTTTATCTTCCCCTTGTATCGATCCCCCTCCCTTCTCTCTCTCTCTCTCTCTCTCTCTCTCTCATTCTGTCCTTCCCTCCTTCCCTCTCTCTTCCTCTCCCTCAATCTCTTGTGGGTCTGGTTGTTTTCATGTGTGCTGCAGTAGGCATTAGCGCACAGAACCGTGAGTTGCTGAATGATAACTGGCAGCAGGATCAATACTGCAGCCATTTACTGATGGTCAGTCCCGGGAGCCTCATTTCAGTTTGACTCAAACCTCGGGGAAATGCCACAAAGCCACCTACTGGTCATAAAAGGTCATTACATGTTGATTGCCTATTGCTACCAAAGTGAATTAGGATGAATGGGAAAAAAACAATGGAAACCATGCAAACAAATGCAGGCTAATCAACAAACTTTCAGAGATACAGTAGCCTGCCAGCCCCTCGGTCTATGCTTCTGTTTGTAAGAAATTGCTTATTTAAATTCAAAAAGATGGGATCAGCCCTTGACTTACAGTATAGCCTATCGTATTCTCTCACTGGATTCATAAAGGATAGCTCCGGTGTAAGTTTAAGCATAGACCAGTTGCACGAGCCTTCTAACAGTAATATATTTCACATGGAATGAAAGAATTTCGAACAGTATAGACCTAACGTGAATGCGAAACAAGTTACATTGAGTCAACGGCACCTGAGATCTTAGTTTCGGTTTTGAATAACGAGGATCCATTAATTCAGTGCTTATTCGCTTCTGTGTTCACGTTCGGTCTATGCTGTACCAAATTGTTTTGTTCCACTCGCTAACTAGTGCATTTAGCATGCTCCTTCAAAAGGGCTAAGCTTGAATTCACTCTGGAGTTATCCTTTAAAGTTTGCTGATTGGAGCAGACAGGAGGCATCCGTTGCGAATGAGGCCAATAGCTGGAAACCCTGAGGGAGATGAAAATTGAGCAGAATTACATACGAAGGCAATGGCCTGGCTCTAGCTACAGTTAATTGCTGTAATATTTTGGAATGGATTGCATGATCTCAGAAAACACTCAGGAAACAGGAAAAGACAGGTGAGGAGAAGGAAGATACTGACAAATTGTCCGACATCAAAGGACTCTCTCTCTCTCTCTCTATCTCTCTCTCACACACACACTCACTCACTCACACACACACACACACACACACAAAAACATTTACAAACATGGAAGCAGCTTGCAGTGAGAACATGTAGCCTAGCATGAAGCTAGAGCAGAGATACGGTATAAAGGAGAGTGTGACAAGTGTGTCAGAATTACCCTGTTTCCTGTTCCAAACACCCCTCTGGATGCTTCTGAAGTCACACCTAAGTGTCACTCCAAGCAGGTCGAGGGATTATCACTTCATTTACTGGGCCTAAATGGACCCTTTGGCAGACATCTTGACACATCAGCCAAAGTTACATAATGTCTTACGGTGTGGCCTAACGACTATCCATTAACACATGCATACAGCATGGTAACCAACGTTATCTTGGTCTGACGTTTGCCGCAGTAGCTTGGAGAGAGATAAGGCTTCTGGGAAACATTGAATCCTCAGCCAAGGCAGGCAAAATGGCTTTGATAACAACAATGGCAAGCCGATGACAGCTGTGGTTAGAGTTTCGCCAGATAGTCTCTTTATGGACGGCAGGAACATTGCATGTGTGGACACTAACAGATGCCAGACTGTTTTCTAGTGTTTGTTTGCTTGAAGAGGGTGTCGGAAAGAAGCAACTCTGTGATTGACCAAACTCACAGAGGACACTCCAAAAGACCTATCCACGCATCCATATATTTGATCTGATTATTAATTATGCATTTACTAGGTGTGCAATGCTTCCCTGACTTTATAACTTAGATACATTTTGATTCAAACCCCTATTTTTCTACTAATACACCAAACTCATGCATTTTCTCTGGCTTTTGTTCTCCTGATTAGTTAGGTTATTGCTGTGGGTTCCCTGTCTACAAGTCCAAACTGCCTATGTTTTCTTTTCCCTTTGTACACCTCAGGCATTCAAATGTGACATAGATAGATATGAGGTACTAAACTAAACTCATATGGGTTGACCTTCACTGCCTCCCCTAAGCCATGGAATCTTCCTGACACTAGTTGACATGAATCAGTTCCATGGCTGTCTGTCTCATTCATGGCAGCTAATGTAAGCCTTTAAGCGGTTAGCTTTGGAGTAGGAGTGTGGATCTGGGATCCAGCCATAAACTGTTGTTGTTTTGTCTCTCACAGGGTCCACACATCATGAGATGGGTGAGCGTGAGCGTGAGCGGGACCCTGTGCAGCAGTCTCCACCAGAGGGAGGGGAGGGAGGCTCCCAAAGGAGAAAGTCTATCGGTGAGCATGTTAAACCATCAACAAACATCTCCCACCGTTCTCCACTTCATACATAAGAGGTTGTCTTGTTTTTTCTTCTTCTGTGCTTTAGTGATATATGACACACACACACACACACACTCACTGAAGGTGCTCTTGTTTCATGTCACAGTGTAAGAATTTATTGGCCTCAATGTTGGTTTATGAGCAATGAATTGGTCATTGAAATGCAAACACATTGTGCAAAAGGTGAAGTGGAGGTAGACAGTGAGGAAGAGGAGGATGAAGACGAAGAAGGAAAAAAGTCAGTGGACGAGGTATGGATTTCTCATTTCTTCTCTTCCTTTCATATTTCTTCTCACCCTTTGTCACCCTTTCCCTTTTGGATGAAGTGGTTTACTGTAAAGAGTTGCTGCATTGCAAAAGACTAATGCAAGGGCCCCCTCTAGTGGTGTTTTCTAGGTAACACATGCCACGATTGAGTCTCCCATGCCTACACATTTTACAGTATAGTATCCAAATAATCCATCATGATAACCTTTCTATGCCCACACAGATCATAGAGATAAATAGAAATACTTCATTAATACAAGCAAAAATGAATTATAATTTCCGGTCATAATCAATTGCATTATTATAGGCATGAATATTTATTAATATTTCATAGCAGTGTTATGGGTAGAGAATATGACTCAGACTCAGTACATGACATGAACATTGACATTTGATTCTTCAACAATCATATTTGTTGTTGTTTTTTGTTTATTTGTTTTGATTGATTTGTTTACCTTTATCTTGGGTGTCTTTGTTGCTGTGGCAGGACACAGCAGGAAGTGAGACGTTTGCCACTGAGGAAATGTCCAACCTTGTCAACTACATCCAGCCTGTGAAGTTCCACTCTTTTGAGGCTGCCAAAAGTATGTCTTTCAAACTAACACGCATACAGTATAGGCTATCTACCTGTTACACACACCCCACACACCTGCTACACAAGGTTATAGCATATTCCCACACAGAGAACAGATGCATTCACACACACACACACACACACACACACCAAATTGAAATGCACACATATACTTACACCACACACACACACACTCATGCTATAACTATTCCTCATCCTGCTCTCCTCAGAGGTCAATAAAAGCTATGAGATGTCATCCTTCGTAGAGACCAAGGCCCTGGAGAATCTCACCAAGTCTCCTGTGGAGTTTGTGGAGTATCCTTTTTACTATTTACCAACTCACACACAAGCGCACATGGGGCTGTAGCATTGTATCACACTCGGGTGGCAAAGACTAAGCGGTAAAGCTTTGCCGTACGCCGTCACAGAATCTCGCGGGTACTATTACAGTTATAAAACCACATAAAAACAATACTATAGAGGGTATTTGGGGAGTTTCCCCCCCAATTTAAGTATCAATTGTTAGAGTTTTAAAAATGTTTTAGATCGTTTAGAGGTATATATAAGTAGATCATTTGGCACTGTTGCTAAGCAACCGACATAACAGCGAGATTTCAACGTCATTTCCGGCCGCCAGCATTTACAGTCTAGTCCTCACCCACTCGGGTCCGTGTGCAAACAGAGACATGGGTTCGAATCTCACCTGTAACATCTGCATTACGCTTGCCTCTGTGTGCTCAAAAGGACATGGGGTGGAATCCCACCTGTTAATTTTCCAATTCCAACGTACAAGGTAAAAGTCCCCTATAACTTTAAACCTTCTTTCTCTCCTCCACTCACTCACTCACTCACTCACTCCATGTAACTCCTCAATGTTCTATTGGTATGAAGGCAATATGATTGTCTGAAGAATTATATGAAGAATGTATGGTTAATGATGCACAAGAATAACAACTCGGCACATATAAAAGTGAGAGGATTGGGAAAAATATTTATTATGAATCTATCAAATTCTGAATCGAAGCTAATTCTAAGCGAATCATTCATTTGCACTAGAAGATTAATTTGCCCTGGATGATGTCCTCCAGAAAAATAATCTGGAAAAGAATCTGGAGCGTCTGGTTGGAGCCTCCAGAGCAGCCCTCTCCTCCTTCTCTTTCTTCTTGGCCAGTTTTTTGGCCTCCTTCTCCTGCTTCTTCTCCCTCTTCTTCTGCTCTTTTATTTCAATCTTCTGGACTCTCTCCAGCTCCTTCCTGATTTTCACCTCCAGCTGCCTCCTCTCTTTCAGCTCGGCTGCCCTGATCTTCTCCTCCTGTTTAGCAGCCTGAGCCTTGGCAGAGTCCATCTTCTCCTGGAAGTCCCTGTCAAGGTCTCCCTGGAGATTCACAGCCTTGATAAAAAGTTTGGCCATGTCCTTGCTGTTGCAGCTCTGAGATAAAAACAATAACCACAAAATAAAATATAAATGTTGCATGTATATTGGATGCTATAGAGAAACCATGACAGAGTGTCATGGCTACATTATAGGTTTTCATTTGCGCTATGTAGCCTACCTGGAAGACATCAACAAGGGAGGGCATGTTGGTGTTGCTGGTCTCCTCATTCGACTTGTCAGACACCTGTTGAAAACAGACAGAGTATTTGTTCATTTTGTTGAAACAAATTGTTTTAGTCTTTTGGACAGGATGCAGTCCTGCAAGTCTTCTTAGGGGATCAATTAGGTAATACTGATGACATAAAAGGGATATTTATGGGGACTCACGTGAATAGGAGCTTCAGTTGCTACAAGACCACAAAAATAAAAGGGATATTTATTACCTTCATGCATTTCTCTGCTCTGTTTTTAAGACCATTCAGCCACCTCTGCTTGACAGCAGCAGAGGTCAGAGCCTTTGATAGGGCAGAGTCCACTCTCTCCTGGGTCCATCTGACCCAGTTGTCGAACTCTGCCTTCAGGCGCTCGGGGTCCTGGACCAATGGCTCGTCAAAGTCCTTCTCCTTCTCCAGGAGAGAGAGAAGCCTCTGACGAGTTTTCTCCAGAACCATGATTTTTCCCCGCTCCTCCTCAGCCTGGTCGGACATCATATTCATTTCATGGCACACCAATGCGATGTCCATGCGGATCTCCTCCTGCTGGTGCCTTCTGGTCTTGTTGATGTTGGCCACCAGCTTTTCTCTCTCGTCCTGCCAGGCCTCGTTGGCGGTGGTGATGGATTTCTCCACCTGAGCCAAGTCCTCGGCGGTCTTGTCTATGGCCATCCTGAGGGCCCGCTCGGTGAGCTGGGCCTCCTCTGCCCTCTCAGCAAGAAACTTTTCCAGTTCCTCCCTGAAGGGCAGACTCAGGACAGCCTGAAACCGCCTACCGACTTGATCCATCACAGCAGACCTAACAACATAGCACAACAATCTTGTTGAAGTGTCTCAGCCTTGTCATTTAAACTTGAATTAACCTTTATTACAAGTATCCTCATGCACACAGTGTCTAATTTTAAATCACAGGCTATACTTTTAGAGAATGAAAAAGACACTATAGAACATTAAGATTTAGAAGGCAGTTCACCTTGTACTTCTGTCAAATCACTGGTTGTAGTCGTTAGATGTGCAGGAAGAATTCGCTTGCTGCCTGTCGTCTGTTCGCCTCCAAAATGAATGATATTGATCAGGCCTGCCGTGCCTTTTTATACCCAATTTTAATGACGTCACAATACGTTCTGCTTCTCACAGGTGACGTCATAATGAAATGACTTTCGTTTTCGTCCATAGAGGTTCGAGCATCTGCAGGATGTTTAGCAGCAGAATTTGATTTGGTTTGAGGAATCTGCCCATTCTGAAAAAAATCTGCTGTTGCCAGTCACTAGGGTTAGGTTACGAGTAAACCAGCTACAGGCAACCACCTAGCCTATTTATTACCAAAGTGTGAATAAAAGCAAAACATTAAGCCTAGTAGCCTACTACACCCGAACAAGTTTAAATCTTGATGGTCGTGGGATGAATCCATAGCCCTAACTGCAGAAATAAATGTCTGCTTATTGCCACTCAATCGCAAAATACGCTGATTCAAAGACCCTCCGCTGCCACCAGCACCAAAGCATAAGCACTCCCAATGCGCTCGACAAGTGAGGCGCGGTCCTTGAGCGCATCGGGGCAACCTCACTTTAATTGCGTCCAGAATACATATTGGCATTTATATACTTCATGATTTTTTTCCTAGTGCAACCACTGAAAGATCTGAATATCTTTCCCTGTCTCATTTAAAAATGACACCCACTTAAGAATGCTATTTGGATAACTGGGGAACATCTAAAACGTTGGGTGAGGTGATAGACGCCTAACTGCCCTTGGTCAAGAAATTTCAACATTTTTCAAGAGTTTCTCATTTCTGTTTACTCTGTACCGTGTGCTTCGAGCATAAACTACCAAGTGCTCTGATAACCTCGCGCAATCTTTCACAGAGAGAAACTTCATTAGCACCGAACCTCAGGAGGAGCTTCAGGCCAAGCGTGCGCACAACTGTCCGGTTTTCGCTCCAGAAGCAGCGAGTAAGCCAGCTAAAAATGGCAGATAGAGAGGCCATTCGTCTGGATCCCCAATCTCATGTATGGGTCAAAAAAATAAATAAATAAATAAATAAATAAATAAAAGAAATATATATATATATATATATATATATATATATATATATATATATATATATATATATAGTCATTTTCCCGAAATGATTTTCCCTTTTTCACCCTTCCAAGCGCACCGATGAGTCATACATAAATATACGTTTTTCTTTTGTCATTTTCCCGAAATGATTTTCCCTTTTTCACCCTTCCAAGCGCACCGAGGAGTCCCCAGCTGCGGACTTTCAGCCTCGATGTGGGCGCGTTGAGCAGAGCCCTCGCTTTTTAAAGATGTAACCTGGTTGTAGCACCGCCATATAAGTTTGAGCATAAAAAAAATAGGCGTCACGGGTATTCAGTGTTACCATAGTATTTATTCCGTAGCCTATTATTTCCGTTTGGAGGAGGTCAGTCAGCTGGTTGTTTAAACTGTCAGCTGTCTGTCAAACTGACAGCTGACGTGGACGTCTTCTCAGGAAACGTACGCTCTAATAAGGACTGATTTAAAAGTGCGGAATTGCAGTTGTTAGGAAGCCGAATGCCATGGGAGTTTGTGAGTGACTATGTCCATTCTGGACTAAGTAGCCTACCACACTCTCAGCCAGTTGTGGAAATCGCTTATAATTGCCAGACTATGTATCTGCACCGGAGATGAACAAGGCCGATCGTGAATAACGTTACACCGGTGAGGATCCTCTTTTTTGTTGTTGCTGGAGTTGTTGTTGTTGTTGTTTTTTTGGCATTCATGAGTGCAGTCATTTTTCCCCACGTTTGTTTTATATTTTTGTTCTCGTGAATACGCTGGATTGAAGAACTTTGTGTTTGCCTTTTTGTGTTCATTTGGACAGAGACTCACGTTGGGAACGCGCGCTGGGCGCGTGCAAGGACTTTACGCTAGTAGGACTGGGACATCTATTTGGTTGGGGAATGACTATGTGGAAGAGGTTGAATGCAGGATTGCTTGTGTGGTGTGAAAATATGTTATGTCATTTGCTGTATTGATTATTCCAGCTAGAAACGTGTAGGCCTACTTGCTTTTATTATTGTTAGCCTAAGTGTAGGCTAACGATCTTAAAGGTGCCATGCCACACCACTACAGGGTATTTAAATTGTTCTTTGAGGTCTACAAATAGGGTATGTGACTTCACTTGGACTGAGAACGGTCCAAGGAGACCGTAATGAGATCGTTTGCAGCCTGTAGGAATAGCCTTCGAAAATTTCATGCGGTTCTTCCGGTTTTTTGCCACTGTTACAATGGGCTGCGCTCTGATTCGCTGCTGAAGCTCGACGTTGTAAAGCACATGGACGAATATTTACATTAGTTTTACTTGCGAATTGCGAGGTACGGAAAAAAAAACTTGGAATATTATCATGAAACCGAGAAAGAGGATATCTGCACCAACCTAGCTTGCAGATTGTAAACGGCCACTTTGCAAAGGTAAGCTTACTACATAGTCAGGATGTCACAGTAGCCAACATAATCAGATACTTATTGCAAGAGTAGCTGACTGTTAGCCTACATCCACAGTCAGATTACACTTACCAAGACTGTTGAATTCGCCAAGTTGACAAGTTGCCTGTTACCATTTCATGGATATTCCTTCTTTTCGCGAGTATTTCAAGGGGCGGGCTTTAGTCAAATACAGGAGAGCATGGATTGGGCGATAATTCTCCTCAGTCAGCCAATGGCTGTAACGTTGTCTATACTACGTAGCACTGACCATGGATTCAAACTGACCTAATTTCTTTGCATATTTCTTTTAATAGGCTATTGCCTATAGCGAAGACAGTATTACATTTTCACATGCACTGTGTAACTTGAGGTCATGTAGAACTATTCTATACCAAAAGCAACAGGTAAAAACGGCTTTGTGTGGCGGGGCACCTTTAAGGGCTGCTTGTTACACTCTTAGCGTTTTCAGACCGGCAAGCCCGGTGCTGGAGCCGGTTCTCGCACCAGTTACAGCGGGAACCAAAGTGCCGGCCCGAGAACCGCCTGTGTTCATACCAATTTATGCCAGCCCCGGACGCATTATCCACAAAGGGCGTTGCTTTGCCACAAATGCAAACAGATTAGCATATTACTCTTACTAATTCTGCAATCTAACATCTGATGGAAATGTGTGAACCTCCAAATATTAAGCAAATATTTGTCTCGTTTGCAAATCACTGCCCAAACTCATTTTCACTTGATTTCCCTCATTATCCCCGGCTCACGTTTCCGATTTGTTTATTTTCCGCTTTGACCCCAACTTAACCCGGTGACGTTAACTCATGTCGTCACGGTTCGCGTCGAAAAACCAAGTTTTACTTGGTGCCCGATGGGAACCAAGTTTGCGGTTCCCGAACGCTCTGATATTTGGTGTGAACACGACGGCCGGTTCAAGATGAGGTGCGGGAACCAGCACCGGCACGGTTCTCTGTCGGTGTGAAAGCGCTAACTGAGATCTAATGCATAGGCCGACAGACAAATGAAAGACACACACAAGTTTTACAAGACTTCAAATATGAAATAGACTTCAAATAAAATGCATTTTGTGTTTTACACATGAGGCAAAGGCATCAAGGAACTAATGTTTCGAAGTTTTAAAACCCTTTTTCGGTGTTAACGGTTTAACCATTCGCTCTCCCCACAGACTAGGCTACCATCGAATTTTAGCGGTGATGGATATGAGTCCTATTCATCACTCATTGTTTTCATTCCTTACTTGCACGGAGCTAATTTTGTTTTTCGTCATGTTATGTTAATGTGTGTAGCCTATCGTTTAACCATTCGCCCTCCCCAGGAAAATACAGTGATTTCCAGCAATGGCACTAAAAACGCACCACTTATGTAGGCTTACAGCCAAATAAGAAAGGATTTTCGACCAGGCGTTGCGCCTATTGGCTGTAGCCTAGAGTAGCGAGCGCAACATTGAGCCAAGCCCGCATTGAGGCTGCAAGTTCAAGAGGGGTAGGCTGAGCGCAACAGTGAACATAGCAGAAGCACGCATGCCTTAACACTGTTGCGGACACTAGTGCATTGTTTTCAATTCCGGGATTTTTGGGGGGAGGAATGTTGAAAGATGAAAGATTAGACTACAGCAGAGAACTTTTAATAGGGGAGAATTAGCACTCCCTTTTAACATCCGGTGGTAGGCCTACTGGGCCTAGATGGCACAGGCTAGTTAGTGAAGAATGAATTGGGTTCTACAGCTGCACCCTCAAATGCTGTATTTCTTTAGATACATTTTTTTCTTCAATAAATGCATTAAAATGCATGCGGTACAAATGCATGCGGTTCAGAGTAATTTGACTTAATTCTCAGTCCACACATAACATTTTTTAGCATATTTTGTTCATTTGTAAAATCCCTTGTCACGTGACACAGCATGTCATTCCCTATGGCCATTCACCAGAATAGAGTAGCAGAATGCTAGTCAGTAAGGGGAAAAAACTGCTCACAGAATGAGAAACGTAATGGTCATATGTATTAATACATTTCAGTTTTGATTGAAATCCATGTCAAAGTTGCTTAAAACAAAATGCAATCTGTGATATTCTGTCCCTAAATATGTATAAATTATACATTTAGCCTTACACCTCATAAGCGCCCATTGATTTTCCACTGACTCGTGATCGCCCCTAGCGGATTTGCAATTGGAATTGCAGGTTGAATGGTGTTAATAGGAAGTGCCATGGCTCGCCGTAAACAGGCTCTGACTACAGCAATCAGGGGTCCGTCCCCCAAAAGCATAGTTGCTAACTAAGGTAGCTTGTTAGTTAGTTTGGAATATGTTTCTGTTCCCCACAGCCATCGGCCAGACTAACGAGCTTCCTTTGTTGACAATATAACTAACTATGGTGATAACGTCGTTAGTCAAAGCATAGTTAGTTCATCACTGGTGTCCCCCAAAAGCATAGTCCAGACTAAGCATAGTATCTTGTTAGTAAAACTTGTTAGTTCAAGCTGACACTCCAAGGTGCAAGTTAAAGCCAAGAAGCTTAGTTATATGGCCACGTGATGTCTTCTTTGGCTGTTTTGGGGTGAAATACTGCTGACGCGACACCACTTGATGCACTACTCCCACCTACAGCGTGAATTAATTATCACAGTTTGATTGACCTCAGTTTGACTCTTACAAATGAGTTTAACTGACAAGAGGATACACGTTGTAAAATGCATGTTGTCAAAACAATTGGTCTTCTTGACTGGCAGAAACTTCAAATTACAACTTTGATGCAATTAAATCATTACATTACGATTCCTAATTTAAAATCAAGCCGTCATTACAGCATTCCCGGCTGGATTCGAACTTGAACTTACAAAACAAGTAATGTGCCAACCTTTACGTGACAGCCTTAGCAAGGTATGCCACTGACTGATTGAAATAGTGCACATCAAAAATTGTTCAAATCAGACATGTAAATATACGTTTTTAGAATTTATTAATAATAATGGTGTGTAGTTGCTCATTAAATACTACTATTATGGCCAAATAGCCCATGCTTAACTTTCTAAAATAACTGTGAAGCTTGCATTGGCATTATTGGCAAATAGCACGTCCCCCCCCCCAAGCCCATGCTTTATTTGTGAACATATTCCAACACAAACTCATTGAAATTGCTCCTTTTCTAAAACTCGATGCAAATAGGACAGGCAGTGAACATTATCCACAACTGTAAATGACAACACCGTAGTTTTACATTTGGTAACACTGGCGATATCCCATGATCCTAATCGCAACGAATGCCTACGAACTCTCCGGATACTTCCGAAAACATCTGCAAAGGACATAGTTTGGACTAACGTCTTCCCTACTAACCAACTTCTTACTATGGAGGTACTTACTTAGTTATCTCGTTTTGGGACACGCGGGAATAAGTTCAGTCGCTAGCTTGAACTAACATAGTAAGATCTTCGTTAAATGCTACGTTCGTTAGTTTTTTGGGAAACGCACTCCAGATCTGGCAGGAACACTGGCATCAACCATGTGGTTAGGCTTATATATCTCCAATATATGACTCTGTCTAACCATGCGCAATTGCCTGGCTCTTGGACACTCTTGCGCATTTACTGTGGAAGCAAAATTGTGCCATGACACATGGTGACATATTTTGACATATGGGAAATACTTTAATTTACTGATATGTCTGCGTTCAACAAGGTTCAAAAAACAACAACTTGGCACAGATAAGAGTTAGAGGATTGGGACATAATTATTTATGTGTGAATTCTGAAATGTCCAAGCACCTAGATCATTCGCTTACACTAAGCCTACATGATCTCCTCCAGAAAAAGAATCTGGAGCGTCTGGTTGGAGCCCCCAGAGCAGCCCTCTCCTCCTTCTCTTTCTTCTTTGCCAATTTTTCGCTCTTTTATTTCTATCTTCTGGATTCTCTCCAGCTCCATCCTGATCTTCACCTCCAGCTGCCACCACTCTTTCAGCTCTGAAATGGGCTATATTAACAATTGAGGCTTTTTTAAAAAATCAAACTTAAAGTGTGTATCAAAAAAAAAAATAAAAAGTGATTTTTTTCTTAAATAATAATAATAATAATAATAATTTGACCCCTAAGGGGAGAGCATTGGGCTAGGCAAGGGCTATGATTGGTCAATTTTCCGGTTGCTTCTCACAACTCTGACAACAACAACAGGGAGAACACAAGTCAATTCAGTTAGTCTGGATGTTTACATTAAAAGTTGGTGAGGTGGAGGTGAAGTTAAGTCAAAATTCTGAAATCTAAACGAGCACAACCTAGAAACAACAAGGCTAGAAGGCAGTGTCCAATAAAGAACGTTGCACAGTGTTATTAGTGTCTAATAAAATAGCCTACCTGAAATATAGTCAAGGTTTTATGCTCTTTATTCCTAAATATCTTGAAACACTGATGTGCGTCAAACGAATTCGTCTTTAACTCGTTATTTTGGAGCTATGGATTTTGAGCTCTCTGCCCACAGCAAACAATGTTGTAGCTAAATATGCTAGCATCCTGGCAGCTGCTTTCAAGAGGCTACAGCAGAGAATTAGCCTACTGGCTCCAGGCCTAGCCACCATAAAATTATCATACTATACACAAGTTGAAACAGTAAATACACTTACACGATCTTGCTCCATGCGAAGGAGACAGTCTTCAGGTACACCACGAGCTCGAAGAAATCTTGACAGTAGAGAATCCACATTTTGAGCCATAACAATGTAAAGGGGCCTTCACATGACCACCGTTGAAAACCTCAGCTCGTCCTTAACGCGAGGCTTGATCCAAAATGTTAATTCTACATTTCTGCATATAGCAGAGGCTAGGAGAGTTGTAACATAGATGAGATAGCCTGCTAGTATATTTATGCTAAAAACACTACTTCAACGCTGAAAGGTCAGCGTCAAAAGGGTCGAAGTTCAACCATGTTGAACTTTGAGCGCCGCGTTAAAAACGGCAGCTTTTGACGCTTCTTCATAGAGAAATCGTTGCCCAATGCGCGTCACAAGCTTTTTGAAGCTGTTCATGTGTAGGCACCTTAAGGGCTTGCTGGAACGTGAGGTGTACCATACGAGGGAAGCTTAAAGTGAAAGTGTCACATGTCATGATACTTTCACGTTATTTCTTGATAAGATGTTATGTTATAATTTTGTATCATGAAATAAGGTGATAATTTTGTATCAAGAAATAACGTGATAATATCACGTAATTATCATGAAATAATCTGTTAATTTCCTATCATGAAATAACGTGATAATTTTGTATCATGAAATAACGTAATAATATCACGCAATAACGTGAAAATTTATCATGAAATAACATGATAATTTCATGTTATAACATGATAATTTTGTATTATGAAATAACGTGATAATTCAGTATCATGAAATAACGTGATAATATCACGTTATAACGTGTTATTGAGCCCAATTTTTTTTTTTAGTTTGGCAGCAATACCCTTCCGTATTATGGGCTAGGGGGGTAGGGTATCTTCTTGTAGCCCTAGACCCGAAGTTTAAGAAAAATTATGTTAACAACAAATAAACTCATTCTATGCAATGCACACCACTTTTTAAACGCTACCGAACGGTGAAAAAATACAGATTTTTAGGCCTCAGGAAAAGGAGTTTGGCTAGTTGGGCATAAATTGGTTAATATTAACATATTATACATCGTAGAGCTCTTGAATAGTATTGTCATAATAAAGGGATTAAATGTGTATTGATTAAGATTTAATCCATATATTGACCTTAAAATTTAAACTAATAGTACTGTCCACCTTATGCAGCCCCGCGCCCCTTTTTGTCTTTTTTTATTCTGCGTTTGCCCTCCGATTGTCTTGAAACTTCCATTAGATGCTGCCTTCATTCAAATCAACGTAATTTTCATGAAATACCAAGATCACAAAACTCCTTATTGTAGCCGTAGAAACACTGTTTTTACTGCTGAAAACGTCATTTTTTAATGACAATCGTCATGGCAGCGGCAGACAGTTGAAGAAGGTAGGTCTGCACACTGCCAATAAGCTCCAAAAATAAACTTTATTATTTAAAAAGCAACGTTTCGATCACCCTGGATCTTCATCAGGCGCTCTCCTTTTGCATCATCTCTTTGAGGAGCACAGCGTTGTTGAAAAATTTTCAACTTTTTAGCTGGCGACGGATCCGTCAAACCAATCGGGATTGAGAGAATTAGCTCCCCCTCCGTCAGACCCCTCCCCCGTCGTCCGTCAACGGACGGATGCAGTGTGAACGTAAAGGCCACCGCACACCTGTTCCGACACAGCACTCTGCTTCCAACATTCGATTCCATTGTTTTCAATGCAACCCCGCACACCAGCCCCGAACCCTTCCGCCGTCGATTGTGAATTACGATTCAAATCTATTTTGTCAGAGCCGCCCATTGACATCCAATGTTAATTTCACAGGCTACTGTGCTAGGTGCTAGGCGAAATTGTCGGATTCGAAAGTGCTCCGCAATGCTGTCGGAACCGGTGTGCGGCCGGCTTAACGTGACAGTCACTGTGCGTTCAGACCGAAAGCAAATCAGGCGACACGGGCGACGGAAGTAATTGACTTTGTATGGAGAAGGGCGATTTCAGCGACAAAGGTGGCAGGTGACTTGGGCAACGAAACTTGTGCGACTTGGGCGATAAAATCAAGTTTAACTTTTGTAAGTTAACTTTATGTAATGAGCTATGATGCGGTTGGGCGATTACCAATCAAAATGTCCATTTACTGGTGAGATGCCTGTAGAGAAGCAGGATTGAACGTTTGAATGCAAACGTCATGGGCAAATTTGCTGTTTTGCTTGCTGTGCTCAAGCGATGTTTCTTGGGAGTCTACGGCGACTCTTGGCAATTTATCGCTTGTGGTCTGACGTACAGTAAGAAATTATTTTGTGAAAGCCTCTTAGCGGCATTTTTCTGCTCCTCGAGTGTTCTGAAATAGTGAGTGACTAAAACAAAAGTTATTGTTAACAAATTTAGCAATAATATATAGTTAAGTTATGCTACGAAGCTTTTGGAAATGGTAACCATCAACACAACACTCCTAATAACATGCTCGTAACTTCCCGGAAATGCGGCACAAAGTACTCCATTTGGTTTCCCAGCAAGTGTTCAGTGCTCATCGTGCACTGTACTGGAGTGCACTCGCAAAGTGCACAGATTGGAACACACAGCCGTCGATTGAGCTAAATGCTATTTTTTTTTCCCCCACACATTTGTACCCAAAATATCACAGATTTTGTTTTATTTTTAGGAACGTGAACATTGATTTTCAATCAAAAGTGAAATGTATGAACACCTATATCCATTGTGTTTCTCATACTAAGACCAGTTTTTATTTTGGAGTCGGACTCACTAGCATTTTTCTACTCTGAGTGAATGGCCATTCATTTTGCACTTGCTTGTGCACAGCCCCTTGTTGCAGTTCCACTGGATTTTCAGAGTGACCGTTCTCCCCGTATTAAAATTTTTCTAGTTAAACTTTTATATTGGTGCAAACAAATTTGACATGGAAATGGAACCGTAGAGTGTATATTTAACTAATATCATGTTGTCTAGTAAGATAGCTAGGATTCAATTGAGTGTGTTGATTTATCAGTTTAAAAGTTTTACAATAGGTATCGCTAGCTTTTTAGTTAGCTAGGAATCAGACAGCAGGACACTTTTCTGACTGCAATAAAGTTTGTTTTCTTCCAACTTATTGTTTATTTTAAGGCTTCTGATCACAATTACCTGCTCATTGTGACAAGGGGATATCAAAAGAAACCGGTAGCAGTCGATAATCTGATTGCGGGATTGATAGTACACAAATAATTCATCTCTGCCCCACCAGGTTATGTCTGGCGAAGCATTTTCCATTAGGAATTAACGCATAAGCCTTTTTAAAACATGTTGCCATTACTTGAGGCTATCATTCCCAGGAACTGTGGCAGAATTTGAGATCGTTGTTGTTAGTGCCGCAATCTTAAAATTCTGAGAAGTCTTTTGTATGCAAATGAGGAGCGACGCGACTCGACGGCCACAAACTAAAAAGTTTGGGATTTATGACTAACGACATCGGAAAATATTGATTTTATACCCAGAAAATACCTCTTTGTTGATGCACGATTTCCTACCAAGTACCTAAGTTAGCAACATGCTACTAACGAATCACAGCCCTGTTTATGCCTCCTCGGCCTCAGCTCAGCGTCGTTGCTTGGATTTGCAGCTAATTTAGGGTGACCAGATTATCAAGATCTTAAACTGGGACATTTTAAATGCACGCGTACAGGAACGAGCACATAGCCCATTTAAACTCACTGTGTACATCACAGAAACATGCTTGGGGTAAATACATCAAATTCGCTCTGATGCCATTCCTAGTCCTGGCTATTAGCTGCTAGGTTAATGTGAGCAACCTGGAGAATGCTCTGCTTGGTACACACAATATTTTGTTTAGGAGTTAAGGCTGTGTGGAAACGAACCAAAAGTATCGCTTCTAAACAAGAACACTTAAGGATATTTCCTTAATGCATATACCTGCTCTGATGCGGTCCTGGTATAGCCAACAAGGTGGGCTGCACAAACAAGTTTTTACATTTTTTTTTGTACAAGATACATTATGTTAGAGGATCAATTAGGTAACACTGATTAAGTAAAAGGGATATTTATGGGGACACGTGAACAGGAGCTTCAGTGCTATGAGTGATGGTGGTAAAACTGAAAAGGATATTTACCTCTGTGCCTTTCTCTGTTTTTAAGCCCATTCAGCCACTTCTGCTTGACAGCAGCAGAGGTCAGTGCCTTTGATAGGGCAGAGTCCACTCTGTCCTGGGTCCATCTGACCCAGTTGACGGACTCTGCCTTCAGGCACTCAGGGTCCTGGACCATTGGCTCGCCAAAGTCCTTCTCCAGGAGAGAGAAGCCTCTGACGAGTTTTCTCCAGAGCCATGATTTTTCCCCACTCCTTCTCGGCCTGGTCAGACATCATATTCATCTCATGGCACACCATTGAAATGTCCATGCGGATCTCCTCCTGCTGGAGCCTTCTGGTCTTGTTGATGTTGGCCACCAGCCACCAGCTTTTCTCTCTCGTCCTGCCCGGCCTAGTTAGCGGTGATGATGGATTTCTCCACCTGAGAAATCTCCACCTGAACCAAGTCCTCTGCGGTCTTGTCTATGGCCATCCTGAGGGCCCGCTCGGTGAGCTGGGCCTCCTCTGCCCTCTCAGCAAGAAACTTTTCCAGTTCCTCCCTCAAGGGCAGACTCAGGACAGCCCGAAACCACCTACAGACTTGATCCATCACTGCAATCCTAACAACATAGCACAACAATCTTGTTGAAGTGTCTACATGAATAAGCCATTTGTTCTGCTTGAACTTACACCGATCTGCTATTTTTTTATTATTGTGTGTAGCCCATTGTTTTTTATAAACTTGAATTAACCTTCCTAACGTTTTTTCAACTTTTTAGCTGGCGACGGATCCGTCAAACCAATCGGGATTGAGAGAATTAGCTCCCCCTCCGTCAGACCCCTCCCCCGTTGTCCGTCAACGGACGGATGCAGTGTGAACGTAAAGGCCACCGCACACCTGTTCCGACACAGCACTCTGCTTCCAACATTCGATTCCATTGTTTTCAATGCAACCCCGCACACCAGCCCCGAACCCTTCCGCCGTCGATTGTGAATTACGATTCAAATCTATTTTGTCAGAGCCGCCCATTGACATCCAATGTTAATTTCACAGGCTACTGTGCTAGGTGCTAGGCGAAATTGTCGGATTCGAAAGTGCTCCGCAATGCTGTCGGAACCGGTGTGCGGCCGGCTTAACGTGACAGTCACTGTGCGTTCAGACCGAAAGCAAATCAGGCGACACGGGCGACGGAAGTAATTGACTTTGTATGGAGAAGGGCGATTTCAGCGACAAAGGTGGCAGGTGACTTGGGCAACGAAACTTGTGCGACTTGGGCGATAAAATCAAGTTTAACTTTTGTAAGTTAACTTTATGTAATGAGCTATGATGCGGTTGGGCGATTACCAATCAAAATGTCCATTTACTGGTGAGATGCCTGTAGAGAAGCAGGATTGAACGTTTGAATGCAAACGTCATGGGCAAATTTGCTGTTTTGGCTGCTGTGCTCAAGCGATGTTTCTTGGGAGTCTACGGCGACTCTTGGCAATTTATCGCTTGTGGTCTGACGTACAGTAAGAAATTATTTTGTGAAAGCCTCTTAGCGGCATTTTTCTGCTCCTCGAGTGTTCTGAAATAGTGAGTGACTAAAACAAAAGTTATTGTTAACAAATTTAGCAATAATATATAGTTAAGTTATGCTACGAAGCTTTTGGAAATGGTAACCATCAACACAACACTCCTAATAACATGCTCGTAACTTCCCGGAAATGCGGCACAAAGTACTCCATTTGGTTTCCCAGCAAGTGTTCAGTGCTCATCGTGCACTGTACTGGAGTGCACTCGCAAAGTGCACAGATTGGAACACACAGCCGTCTATTGAGCTAAATGCTATTTTTTTCCCCCCACACATTTGTACCCAAAATATCACAGATTTTGTTTTATTTTTTGGAACGTGAACATTGATTTTCAATCAAAAGTGAAATGTATGAACACCTATATCCATTGTGTTTCTCATACTAAGACCAGTTTTTATTTTGGAGTCGGACTCACTAGCATTTTTCTACTCTGAGTGAATGGCCATTCATTTTGCACTTGCTTGTGCACAGCCCCTTGTTGCAGTTCCACTGGATTTTCAGAGTGACCGTTCTCCCCGTATTAAAATTTTTCTAGTTAAACTTTTATATTGGTGCAAACAAATTTGACATGGAAATGGAACCGTAGAGTGTATATTTAACTAATATCATGTTGTCTAGTAAGATAGCTAGGATTCAATTGAGTGTGTTGATTTATCAGTTTAAAAGTTTTACAATAGGTATCGCTAGCTTTTTAGTTAGCTAGGAATCAGACAGCAGGACACTTTTCTGACTGCAATAAAGTTTGTTTTCTTCCAACTTATTGTTTATTTTAAGGCTTCTGATCACAATTACCTGCTCATTGTGACAAGGGGATATCAAAAGAAACCGGTAGCAGTCGATAATCTGATTGCGGGATTGATAGTACACAAATAATTCATCTCTGCCCCACCAGGTTATGTCTGGCGAAGCATTTTCCATTAGGAATTAACGCATAAGCCTTTTTTAAAACATGTTGCCATTACTTGAGGCTATCATTCCCAGGAACTGTGGCAGAATTTGAGATCGTTGTTGTTAGTGCCGCAATCTTAAAATTCTGAGAAGTCTTTTGTATGCAAATGAGGAGCGACGCGACTCGACGGCCACAAACTAAAAAGTTTGGGATTTATGACTAACGACATCGGAAAATATTGATTTTATACCCAGAAAATACCTCTTTGTTGATGCACGATTTCCTACCAAGTACCTAAGTTAGCAACATGCTACTAACGAATCACAGCCCTGTTTATGCCTCCTCGGCCTCAGCTCAGCGTCGTTGCTTGGATTTGCAGCTAATTTAGGGTGACCAGATTATCAAGATCTTAAACTGGGACATTTTAAATGCACGCGTACAGGAACGAGCACATAGCCCATTTAAACTCACTGTGTACATCACAGAAACATGCTTGGGGTAAATACATCAAATTCGCTCTGATGCCATTCCTAGTCCTGGCTATTAGCTGCTAGGTTAATGTGAGCAACCTGGAGAATGCTCTGCTTGGTACACACAATATTTTGTTTAGGAGTTAAGGCTGTGTGGAAACGAACCAAAAGTATCGCTTCTAAACAAGAACACTTAAGGATATTTCCTTAATGCATATACCTGCTCTGATGCGGTCCTGGTATAGCCAACAAGGTGGGCTACAACAAGTTTTTACATTTTTTTTTTGTACAAGATACATTATGTTAGAGGATCAATTAGGTAACACTGATTAAGTAAAAGGGATATTTATGGGGACACGTGAACAGGAGCTTCAGTGCTATGAGTGATGGTGGTAAAACTGAAAAGGATATTTACCTCTGTGCCTTTCTCTGTTTTTAAGCCCATTCAGCCACTTCTGCTTGACAGCAGCAGAGGTCAGTGCCTTTGATAGGGCAGAGTCCACTCTGTCCTGGGTCCATCTGACCCAGTTGACGGACTCTGCCTTCAGGCACTCAGGGTCCTGGACCATTGGCTCGCCAAAGTCCTTCTCCAGGAGAGAGAGAAGCCTCTGACGAGTTTTCTCCAGAGCCATGATTTTTCCCCACTCCTTCTCGGCCTGGTCAGACATCATATTCATCTCATGGCACACCATTGAAATGTCCATGCGGATCTCCTCCTGCTGGAGCCTTCTGGTCTTGTTGATGTTGGCCACCAGCCACCAGCTTTTCTCTCTCGTCCTGCCCGGCCTAGTTAGCGGTGATGATGGATTTCTCCACCTGAGAAATCTCCACCTGAACCAAGTCCTCTGCGGTCTTGTCTATGGCCATCCTGAGGGCCCGCTCGGTGAGCTGGGCCTCCTCTGCCCTCTCAGCAAGAAACTTTTCCAGTTCCTCCCTCAAGGGCAGACTCAGGACAGCCCGAAACCACCTACAGACTTGATCCATCACTGCAATCCTAACAACATAGCACAACAATCTTGTTGAAGTGTCTACATGAATAAGCCATTTGTTCTGCTTGAACTTACACCGATCTGCTATTTTTTTTATTATTGTGTGTAGCCCATTGTTTTTTATAAACTTGAATTAACCTTCCTAACGTAAAATTTTAAATAATAGGGTAAACCCGCTATACTTTGTCAAATCAATGCAGGAAGAATTTGCTTGCTGTCTGTTGTTTGTCCGTGTCCAAAATGACCGATTCAATGAACCAGGCCTGTGTGCCTTTTTATACCCAATGCAATGACGCAACAATACAGTTTGCTTCTGACTAGTGATGTCTCAATCATCAATCAATCAGTTACTGTACGTTCAGACTGCAAGCGATAAATTGGCAAGAGTTGCCGAAGACTCCCAAGAAATATCGCTTGAGCACAGCAACCAAAACAACAAAGTTGCCCATGACGTTTGCAATCAAACATTCGATCCTGCTTCTCTACTCAACATTCTGATTGGTAGTCAGCGAACGGCATCATAGCTCATTACATAAAGTTAACCGAACTTTAACTTCATTTTATCGCCCAAGTTTCGTCGGCCATCACACCTGCCGCTTTTGTCACCGAAATCGCCCGTCTCCATACAAAGTCAATTACTTCCGTCGCCCGTATCGCCTGAATCGCTTTCGGTCTGAATACACAGTTATAGCCTAGAGTTTTGGAATCTGACATCAATTAACTTAGCATGCTAAGTAGAATCCTGTCTGAATTAAATGCTTAAGGCTATTTTCAAATAGCATGCTGCAATTGCACCTGCATTGAAGCCTAATGCATTCTGTATTTGATCCAAAGTAATGATGGCTGGCTATGGACTGTAAAAGCCGATGTGATAGAGTAGTGTAGGCCTACTGTGGCTCTTTATTTATTTATTTTGCAGAAGGGAGGGTTGAATGTATGTGCGTATGTGTAAGAATGCTATCATATGCCCTCGCCTGCTACCACATAAGGGACCACAATGGAAATAAGCCTTAGGGCTTTTTTTGTGTTCTTTTTGTGTATTTTTTTATGCAATGTTTTTTTTTTTTTTTTTTTTTTTTTTACATGAAATGGTCTAAATTAATTCATTAATTATTCAAACCTCACTGAAAGTCGTTTTTCCTGTAGTTTGAGATGTCTGCACACACCATAAAGCTCTTTTGTAGAATTGTTCCAACACCATGATTTCACATGATTCCATCCTTAACTGGTGTCTCTTAGATATAACAAACTGCAGCTGAGCCGTATCTACCCCAAGGGCACACGTTACGACTCCTCCAACTATATGCCTCAAGTGTTTTGGAACGCAGGCTGCCAGCTGGTGGCGCTAAACTTCCAGATGATCGGTAAGAGCTGCCTCCCACAACACACTGCTTCTACTTCCTCCATCTGTACAGACTAGTAAATGTAATACTTCTTTAAGTACTCATTTGATTGTATTTTCTAGAAATAAATGTGCTGAATCAAGTGAACTGAAAAGTTTAAAATGCTACAGGACAAGTTGCAAATGAAAATCTGACCTGAATATTTGGCATTATGTCTTCTTTCATTTCTCTTTTTCTCTTTCCCTGGTAGACTTGTCCATGCAGCTGAATCTGGGCATGTTTGAGTACAACAGGAAGAGTGGCTATCGAGTCAAACCAGAGTACATGCGCCGCTCCGACAAACAGTTTGACCCCTTCACAGAGCGCATGGTGGATGGCATTGTGGCCAACACGCTAGCAGTGAAGGTTAGCATGTTTATGCACACACATTTCCTTGTACTGTACATAGTCACAGTTACTGTACAGCATGTACAAATACAAATGCATATTTACTTTCTGTTCTGTCATTTCAGAATAATAAGCACAAGGACACAATTAAATAGTTGCCTAGATATGATTCAGACATATGATTTACATTTACCAAAGCAGCACAAGTTCATTAGATATTGGATACACCCAACTCCCTCTATAGACGAATCCGAGGAAACTACCGGAAATAAGCAGGCGCCATTGTTGAGCTACCCAGATCGCCAATCTGTCCATAAGAATAACGTGATAGCACACCATAAAATGCCATGATTTACGAGATTCATTACTACCTGTGTAATGTCAGAGTATTCCATGGTCTTTGCTGTTACTTGTCATTGACTGTGCATTGTCAAAATGTTTTGTTTACAGTCCAACAATGGCTTTGCCACAAGATGGCAGCCTACACAAAACGCTCGTCAGATTCGTCTATACTTTCATTACCAAGCAGGCTCCACTGTTACACTGATATTTGTTGTATTTGTGTGTATGTGTGTGTGTGTGTGTGTGTGTGTGAGAGAGAGAGAGAGAGAGAGAGAGAGAGAGAGAATTTAATTCCACTGCTGTGAACTTTGACCTCCATGTTCATCTCTGTGCTCTGTAGATCATCTCTGGGCAGTTCCTGTCGGACAGGAAGGTGGGCACGTACGTGGAAGTGGACATGTACGGACTTCCAGTGGACACCAAAAGGAAAGCCTTCAGGACCAAGACGTCTCCAGGAAATTCCCTCAACCCAGTGTGGGAGGAGGAGCCCATAGTCTTTAAGAAGGTCAGTCTGGTGGAGAGAGACCACAGTGTTGTAGTTTTTATTAGTACGGAATGGTTGTTCCTTGTGCAGTGTAGAACTACAGTACCCATGATGCTTTTGGAACGTGTGTGGTTGCTGTCACTTAGATTGTCCTGCCCACTCTGGCCTCATTGAGGATAGCTGTGTTTGAGGATGGAGGGAAGTTTATCGGACATCGGATCCTTCCCATTTCAGCTATTCGACCAGGTGAGCGCACGTACTCTATTCACAAACACACGCATACACACACACACACACACACACACACACACACACACACACACACACACACACACACACACACACACACACACACACACACACACACACACACACGTAGTGATGCGCGGGCCGATGATTTTTACGACCCGCCCCGACCCGACCCATCACGCAGCCAACCCAGCCCGCCCGACCCGAAAGATTACGCAATGATTTTTAACCCGACCCGACCCGCTTAATTTTTAAAAAAATAAATAAATAAGTGTTTATTTGTTTATATAGGGCCTAGGCATATTAAACAACACAAATTAAATATCTGCGGCCGCGCGAGGGGATGGAAATGTCATGGGCTGCCAGCAGCGAACTTCCCTCTTGGATCAATAAAGTTAGTTGTGACAATTTTTATCTATTCCTTCCGCCCCCCAAAATAGTTCTTAGCTTGGAACTGCCCTGGCAATATGTAAAAATTAGACAAATAGCAAACGGTTTAGATGTATTGGATATTTACTGAACATCTCAAACTTTTACAGAGAGATCATCCACGATTTGCAAAATTGAAAGAAACAAATACTTTGGCAAGGGCGGGGGCAACCCCCTTATGCAAACTGGGGTCGGGCTCCGTTACGGTGAAGTGAATGAGATATGTGTGGGACACTGTCAATAAACTGTTCATAATGTCTTTTTGGAGTCATTGAGGATTTTTTGGATGCATTTGTCATATTCTACAACTGCCTATCATCATTTCAAGCCGAGTAATGTAAGTTGTTATAGTTCGTATTTGTAGCAGAAGTTTAATTCAGGTTAGGCTGCTGCATTTTACTACAATTGTTAGCAGCTAGCTAACGTATTTTTTTTTTAAATTGAGAAGTGGTGTTTCATTGAATGACAGCAAGCTGGACAATGTTGCCGAGATTAGTTTAAGTTGACAGACCAAAAATAAACGAAGGCTAGTGCAAAATATTACGTTTAAGCGAAGTCTAAAACGGTTTGCTTCTAGTTAGCATACTGTTGCTATGTTACTTGCTATTCACTTGAACTAGTTCGTTAGCACGCTAGCTAAGTTAGTTCTTTTAGGTTTGCTGTCGTGAGAGAGAGAGAGAGAGAGAGAGAGAGAGAGAGAGAGAGAGCAAGAGCGCGAGAGAGGGCTTCACATGTCTAGACGCTGCCTGTTTGCTTGCATTCGGTTGCCTTCAGCATTGGCGCTGTGCGCAGAGGGAGAGAGAGCAAACACACAGGTGCAGGCATTCTGCTGTTTCGGATGTGCGTGTGATTTTAACGTTGTAATTATGACTGTCTGTGATCTGACCCGACCCGACCGCAACCCGTGGATTCTTATGAAAATAATGGCCCGACCCAACCCGGCCCGCGGGCTAGCCCGAGGGTCCCGCCGGGCTCGGGCCGGCCCGCGCATC
>JAODXP020006306.1:0-22500 GCA_027497455.2 Sardinella longiceps
GATTTGTTGATTTGGCACGGAATGACCCGACTACTAAAACCACAATAGTGTATCCATAGAAAGAGTGAATAAAGCTAGGGTCTGTCTGTCTGTCTGTCTATCTAGGGAAGCATTGTGTTTTTACCCAGACTCACTCATGTTGAGTGTGCAAAGATGGGCTACATGTATGACACAGACCACTTGTCTGAGACCAGTCCTTTATGCGCCCACATCTCCTTCTCTGTGTGCAGAATGCACTGGGGTATTGTACACTCCAGCACTGCACAGCACAATACTGCAGAATGTCTGATTCTGTGTTCCGTTTCTGAGAGCCAAGCTAAGCAGGTAGGCTACAGAAAGATCCTCAGTGCTTGTAGGAGCAGGAAACATCGGTGGAACAAATGATATAACATTCTTTTGTTCCACAGTACATCACTCCCTCTTTTTCCTTCTTCCATAGGACCAAAGTGTATGTCTGTGTGTTTGCTAGCTCCTTTTTTTCTCTCTCTCTCTCTCTCTCTCTCTCTCTCTCTCTCTCACATCTCTCATATGGACTGATCGTGTGTCTGTGTTTGCCATCATCTCTCTCTCTCTCTCTCTCTCTCTCTCTCTCTCTCTCTCTCTCTCTCTCTCTCTCTCTCTCTCTCTCTCTTTCATACACGACTGCTGTGGGGGCTTCTTGTACTCTCATGGTTCCTTCTCTCCCCGGCCTGCTGGTGAGTCTGTGTGTGTAAAAAGGGAGAGAGCGAGTGAAGGGCATATGGGGTAAATGAACTGCGGAAGTGAGTATACACTAAGCATATCTTCAGCAAGTTGCGCTATGCAGCAGCTGTTATGAACCTGTATGGGTTCCCATTGGAAAGGCCATAGAACTATTGTGTTTACTAACATACTGCATTATGGGAGTTCCCATAGAACTATTGTGTTTACTAAAATACTGCATTATGGGAGTTCCCATAGAACTATTGTGTTTACTAACTTTCTGCATTATGGGAGTTCCCATAGAACTTACATACTGCACTAGGTCCTATTCACCTTATTCAGCGGGTAAACATGGGCGCTGCCATGACGATTGTCATTCAACATCCGGTCTAGCAACGCATTGACTTAGCGTTGTGATATTTGGTGTTTTAACGGTCTAATATAAGTGGTCTTACTATGAAGTTGTGCTCACAATATTCATCAATAAAGTTAGAACAGTTCGTCGCAAGATAAACAATGATGTTTTCTGCAGTAAAAACTGTGTTTCTACGGCTACAATAAGGAGTTTTGTGACCGTGGTATTTCATGAAAATTACGTTGATTTGAATGAGAGGCAGCGTCTAACGGAAGTTCCAAGACAATCGGAGGGCAAACGCGGAAGAAAAAAAGACAAAAAGGGGCGGGGCTGCATAAGGTGAATAGAACTACATGTATTTGGTTTACTTTTACGCCTATTGTATTTTCCTGCATATTGCGGTAACACCACCAACATTACATTAAAATTACATTCTAAGCCTTTGCCAGATGTGTGACCTTTCCATTTATTTATCTCTGATCAGATGAGTCAGATTCTCAAACCCTGCATTTGCATAGGCCTTATCTGAGCAGCATTGATCAAAGCCAGGAGCCTGGAGGCTGGAGAGGACAGAGGTGACTGCCAAAGAGCGAGCTCTCAGTAAATGCCAAGGCGTTTAACCCGTGAGGGAGGCCAAAGCGCCCCTTTTAGAGGTCAGAGCTTTTGTTCTTCCGCGCCGTCCGCTGGTCACCACTGTCAGCCGTAAAGGTCAGTTCATAAATAAGAGTAAAGGCGGGAAATCAGGGCTATCTGGAACCTTTAACTCTCACTCTCCACGGACCTGAAAAAGCCTCTTTTTTGTGCGAAGAGCATAAATAAACCCTAAACACAGGAAGCAGGAAGTGCTGGCACAGTCAAATTCTAAATTCCTCTCCGCCGTCGCCGCACCTTTAAGTTGAAGTCCCAGAGGAGCTGCAGGTAGTCCTGTTATAAAAGAGTCATGCAGCCGGACTGACTGTGCTGCCTGTCTCCGCAGACCTTCAGTAGAGATGGATTGGCTCTCGTTTGTGTGTGTGTGTGTGTGTGTGTGTGTGTGTGTGTGTGTGTGTGTGTGTGAGTGTGTGTGTGTGTGTGTATGTATGTGTGTGTATGTGTTAGTGTGTGTGTGTGTGTGTGTGTGTGTGTGTGTGTGTGTCTGTGTGTGTGTATGTGTTAGTGTGTGTGTGTGTCTGTGTGTGTGAGAGAGACAGAGAGATAGAGAGGGAGACAGAGGGAGAGAAAAAGACAACGCCTCATTTTAGAAGCAGGAAAAAGACGAAAAACAAACCAAAAGTAAATCACTGGGCCCTTACAATTTTGAGTTTATTTTTATGTAACCTTTTTTATTATTTATTTATTTCATTCTTCCTGCCAACAGGCCCGCTGACAGCTTCAACCTCACAAAATGTGTTTTCTGTTTTTTTTCAGTTTTTTTTTTTTTGTTTGTTTGTTTGTTTGTTTTGTTTTTTGGCAATGCCAAACCAAGCTAAAATCAAAACTACCGTTTAGTTTAATTTGGCAAAATGTATTTGGCTGGCATTTTTGGTGGCGGCACATTGTGAAAAAATTTTTATTGTTCTATGTGTTTTTTGTTTGTTTGTTAGTTGGTTGGTTGGTTGGTTTGTTTGTTTGTTTCTTTTGCAAGGCCAAACCAAGCTAAAAACAAAACTATTGATTTGTTTCATTTGGCAGAATGCATCTGGCTGGTATCCTCGGTGGCGACACATGGTGAGAAATAAAGTTTATTATTGTTTAATGTTTGTGGTTATCTAGGCTGCATTTTACTAAGTTTTGGAACACTGGACACTGTCCTTCAGTGTACTTTCTCCTGCACTTCCAGTGTACTTTCACTGTACTTGGCTAACTGTATAGAAGGCTAGGGGAAGGAGGACTGTTTCTAAATCTCTTGTGTGCTTCACTTTCTTTCAATTTCTGTTTCTTTTGACCTTCTGGTTTTCCGGAGGATTCTCAGTTGCAGTCGTGGTCCCAGAGGCACTTATCTGGTGCAGAATCAGTCAAGTTGATTTGGAGGGCCTTCCAGCGCCGCTCTCACACATCTCTTCACACCCTCGGCGTGTATAAAAAAGCCTCTTTCTTCATTAATGTGGGCAATTTAAATTTAGGATGGTCCAAGGGCTATCAAGCCAGCTGTATCATTTAATTATAAGTGTTTGAAATGACTTCCCTGTTCCTCGTCTCTTCCTGAAAAATGTTTTTTCTTTCTTTTTTTTTTTTTTTTTTTTCTCAGCGCTGCGATAAGGAGACAGCTCATCACATTTCGGGGAGCTGACTGCTGTGATCCGGCGCGTTGCCTCTGCGTTCGCCTAATTATGCCATCAGAGACGTACAATATGGGCTACACTATTGGCCCCTCTGAGCCGTGCAGCACACTACAGGGCGAGACCGAAGTGATTACAGTTAGAAGGCGTACAGAAGTTTATACTGTGGGTTACTTTTTAGTCTCTATGCACCAGACCCTGACCCTGAGATAAGAGCCAATCAGAGGAGGTGTAGAGACTCACTCTCATGTGATTGGGCAGTCTGAGTAAAGTAGTATATGAAGCTCAGTGGCGAATTCAGAGGGCGTAATTTTTTTAAAATGCCACAGTGATGTATTAAACGTTTTGTAACGTTATGTCATTTTGAAAAAGCCACAGGTGTCAACACAGAGATGGGTTAGCACAGCACAATGCAGTGACTCAGTAGCTCCTCCTAGGGGATCTTGAGTGAATAAAGCATCTCTGGCTGAGGTACTTACTGTAAGGATAAGTCATATGGTGAGTGAGTGACTGAGTGAATGAATGAGTGATTGAGTGAATGAATGAATGAATGAGTGAGTGAGTGAGTGAATGAGTTATTGAGTGAGTAAATGAGTGAGTGAGTGACTAAGTGAGTGAGTGAGTGATTGATTGAATGAGTGATTAAATGAGTGAGTGAGTGAGTGAGTGAGTGATTGAATGAATGAGTGATTGAATGAATGAATGAATGAATGATTGAGAGTCATTGAATGAGTGAGAGAGTTATTGGATGAATGACGGAGTGAGTGATTGAATGAGTGAAAGAGTGATTGGTGGAATGAATGAATGAGTGAGTGAGTGAGTGATTGATTGAATGAGTGAGTGTCTGAGTGAGTGAGTGTCTAAGTGACTGAGTGGTCTATCTAGATGCAACAGTGACAAACTGGAAACATTTCAGCATTCCAAAACTTTTCCTTTTCCAAAACACAGTCTGAAACTCTTGGCAAAGATTTTTAGGGTTGATGAGAAGTAGTTTGGGTCAGCGAGCCAATAAGGTCGGCGGGTGTTTTTAGCGGAGGTTGAGAAGTTTGGGAACGGACGAGAGGAGAGGAGAGGAGAGAAGCCCTTTCCGTCACTAAATCACTGAAATGGATGGACCCTCAGGGGGACATTAATTCAACTTCAGATCCAAGTTCCACTCAAGTGCACATCACCTTCAGTCCCACCCAGACTCAAGGAGTAGCCCAGTCCACCGCAACATTTCAATTGAGGACCAGAAAGCTACCCCCCTGAACTTGAGTTTTTATGGCGCCAACCTTCACCATGAGTTTGAGTTTGGCCATATACTTTAATCAGGCATGGGTGTGCCGAGCCGCTGAGCATAGGGAGGGAGGAGGGAAGATTGGGAACACTTTTATGCACTGGCTTTGAACAATCTGCCCTGGCCATATAGTAGGTTTGAAAGGTTACAGTCGTGATTATGATCCCACGGCCTGTTGAAGGTCAGGGTTACTGAGAGAGCTCCCTCATCAGGGAAATATAATGTGTATATATATATATATTTAAAGTTACTTAACTATACCTCTCTGCTTTAGGCATGATTTAAGATTGTTTTAAAGAGGGTATGAGACATTTGTGTTTGTTTCTTTGTTTCTTTGTTTCTTTGTTTGATTGATTAGTTTAGTGATGCTTTTGGTGTCATAACATTGGTGTGAAACTTTTTGATATTGTTTATCATTTATTTTGTTTGTGTATAACTTCTCTGTGATGTATTATTTGCTGCAAAATAATTCTAGCTGGCTGTGCCCAAAGGTGTCAGATGATTGACTAAATGATGGCTCATTTTAGCTGTATAATAACCCAAATGTCAGCTACCAGAGGCTGTGTCTGGGTCTGCCTGGATGGTCAGTGCATGGTCAGTGTTGGAAGGCAGTCTGGAAGTCTGGAAATCAACTCAAATTAGCAAGCAAACCAGATAACTTACCTTCTACGGCCAGCTTTCCTTTTCCATGGTGTTCTGTGGGCATCCATCTTTTTACTATGGTCCTCTCTCCTTAAACCAGAGGTGGGCAATTATTTTGGCCAGAGGGCCACATTGGGTTTTAGATTTTGACTAATGGGCTGGGTGTTAACCGGCAACCGGTAGATGGTTGATGATTTGTATTACATTACATTGAATACAACAAATTTGATAATTCAGGCCTATAATCTAAATCACCTTAGCTAAATGAGAAATTATTCTATTTTGGGAAGGCTCCACGGGCCGGATTAAATAGCTCAATGGGCCGCATGTGGCTCCTGGGCCTTAGTTTGCCCAGGTCTGCCTTAATCAGATGGACACACTCCACACGTGGTTGGCAGAGGACATTCAGTGTGTGAGTCCATTCAAGCGCTGTGTTTACATGTAAGATAGCGCAAGTCTGTAAAAGCACTGTTCCTTTAAAACAAAGAAACTGCAAACACCATCTTTAAAAAGAGAACAAATTGTTTTGTCAGGAGAGTGTGAAAAAACTGTCATCCAAAGAGATTAAGTACCTGCGACAGGTGACATTTACCCAAAGCCCTGTCCTTAAGTCATAACGTAAACTGACTTCTGCTCCTCGATGTCGCTGTGTCCACAATGAGAGTGAGTCTGCAGCAACGAGAGTCTGAGTGTGATGATCATGTACTTGATCCTGTAGTCTTTGAATGAAAGCGTAAAGTGGGTCTCCCTCTCCAAAACACCGGTGACATTTGCGCTGCTGTGTGCAATGGAAGGAGAGGATTAGGCTTAGTTTAACACATATTTGCAAATGAAGGGATTGTTTTATCGCTTGCAAATCTCATGTAATACTTTTGCTGAAGGTGGGGAGGGGTGGTACTGATTTTTAAAAACACAAAATATTTTTCCTCACCAATAACTTGACACAGGGCCGTTCAACACTGTAAAAAATGTTTTTTTGGCTTTGTAAATACAATGAGGACAATTACAGTAATTTCTACATGAATTTATCAATTCGGAGAATTACTCAAACATGTCATGTGTAATTCAGTGTATTGCTTGAAATGTCTGTGTAATTGTGTGTCTTCACATTCAGTTAAATACATTCAGTAAATTTAACTATGATAACGGCAGTAAAAAATACTGCAATGTTGTGATCATTACATTAACTACAGAAATGCAAGTAAATTGTTGCCAGTTAGCCCAAGAAAGAACTTTGGTTAGGCTGGTGTGACGTCAGACGTTACGCATGCCCAGTAAGTGTGATGATGAACTTGAATCTTGATGCCAAGTTAACGTTAGATTTTGAGGTAGAAGTCGCGGATTAAACTTTACGTGCATTCAATTCTATCACTGTTGGTCGTCGGTGCTTCCCCTTCCCAGACGTTTGAAAGTGTGGAAATTCATCACGGTTAAGGTAAGCGCACTCAAATCAATCTAATTTTCGAGCTTTGCTACTTCATTTTTAACGCGTTTTGGGGTACTGAAATATTCTGGATCTGGATTTTCGTGGTATTGATGCGACGATTTGATATCTCTGCTGCATTGAAAATAGGATACTAAGACGAAGTATTGGGTGAAATTGCTTTAACAATAACGGAGGCGCTGTGAGCTGTTTTTCGCGGGTGGTTAGTTAGCTAGTGGAGTTGCTAGCAAGCCAGGTGTGTGCTATCTAGTTGATTAGGCTAGAAGCTACATTGCCGTTTGCGTAATGGGAATCATATTGCAAGGCTAAATAACCGTCAGTTGTTTCAGTTGCGAATCGGTTTAACACAATCAGCATTTACCACTCACTTATTTAAGGTCAGGAGTTTACGGGAAAGACTATGCCTAAAATCAAGAGGGTAGACGGACTACGCTGAGTGGTCACTGAGGTGGTAGAACTAGCTGGTTAGAGTAGTGTGATGAGCACGGCTTTGGTTCTGATGACGAGAGTATTAAACATTTTAGTTTTATAATAATAGTAGGTGTAAGTTGATAAATTGATGAGGTGTGAGTGTTGGAGGAGAAGAAGAATGATCTGAGCCATGAATAGGCGTCTTTAGAAACCGATTTTTAAATTATTTAGCTAATGGTTTGTTAGCCGTTGCTAAGATGGCGCTGACCTCGTGGTTGTGTGGCCCAACTCTTTTAGGTTATTAAAATGTTTGTATAGTATGTTGGGCTAATGGTATCTCATTTGATGCAATCGATAAGTAAGATTGAAATAGTTAGCAGAGCGAACATTCCTGAGTATTAGAAACCATTATCAGCTTACTAAACAGCACCACTGACCGTAATCATATTTTAAAAAAATAAATAAACTGTGGGATCGTGGCTCCGGTCATCTTCACAAACACCTAGTTCTAGTGATGTCGTAAGTCTAAGTTGTGTGCTGTAGCCTACATGATTACTGATAAAAAAAAAAAAAATCATCAGAGATTATAATGCATTGTTTTTCATTTTCAACTCAAAATGTTGAAACATTTTCATTATTGAACTCTGGATGTTTCTTTGTGCACATTATTAATTAATGGTACACTGTGTTAATTGTTTTATAGGAAGAGCTGGACATTTTCCCCCCTCATGAGGCACCCTGTTAAGGGTAAGTTGACCACCAAATCACAATACAGCATGATGTGTGTTGCGGTGCATGTGCACCAGAAATGTACAGTAATTGTACAAATTGTTTATATATATATATATGGGCAATTCCAGCGTTATGGACGTGACATTTTCGTGCATTATTGATGAACAAAAGGCCAGATAACCTCCGCAAACCTAGCAGTATTTCACAATTTTTTTCATATTCTTCTGCAAACTCCATGGCTGAATACAGGCAAACAGAAAAAATTAATATCATGATTTGCATCATAAGAATATGAGCCTTTCAATTTGCGTTATGGACGTGACGAAAAACGGACAAACTTTTGAGAGAGCGTAGTTTTTGCTGTGAAGTGTGTGAAATTTCTACAGAAATGTAAATATTACTACATTCATACCAAACAGGACACCTCAGTAAAGACAGAGAAAGACTTAATTTCAAATGTAAATGTAAAATAAGTTGGTTTTCACTGGGAGACATGGCGTTATGGATGTGACGTTATGGACGTGACGTCTGGAAAAACCCTCCAAAACGATACAAAACAATTGTGAACGGTGGATTTTAACCTGTAACAAGATAAATAGTAATATAACAATGAAAAATAACTGATAGTATTGCAGCTTTGTGTGTGTTATCACCCACTTATGCCCATTATAAGCCCCTCCATAGACTTACATTATAGCTGAATAGGGTAAAAATTTTAACAAACAGATATCCTTTCGAAACTTGCTCAGTTGAATATTTACATCGAGACAATACTTTTTTGTATTGGAAGTTTTCTGAAAGAATTTGTATGTCCATGTAGGTGAGACTTAAAGTTTTAAGGTGAGGTTTACTTTTTCGTGGAATTGCCCATATATATATATATTTTTTTTTTCCCCCTAGGTGTCCCACCATGAGGTGGCAGTGTAAAAGTTGTAGCTTTGCCTCAAATAAAAGGGTTGATCTTTTCAAGCACTACAGACTCAAACATGGAAACAGTGGCCGTACTCAATCCATACCTTGCCTATATGCTAATTGTCCTTGTTCATTCAAAACATTTAATGCTCTAAAGATACATTTATCCCGTCATCATGTGGAATCAGTTGCACCAAATGTGGTAGTTTCGTTCAGTTGTCAGCGCTGCAGTTTAGTGTCCTTCTCTTCAGAGAAACAGTATTTTGAACATTTACACAGTCATCTGAGGAGTTTTGAAGTTGTTCAGTGTGTATTCAAAGACTGTAGCTTCAGTACAAACATCTATTCAACCTTTTGTACTCATAAGAGCAGGAAACATGGTCAGCACTCGCATGAAGACTTTAAACCTGAGGTCTTGAAAACACATTCAGATACTCCCATCATCCAACATGATCCAGTGAGTTCTGAAGAGGATGCAGAGGTTTTTGTGGAACCATGTGAGGATTTGTCTGAAGTCATACAGGATAGACTTGGACTGCTCTTTCTAAAATTGGAGAGTTGTTACAATTCGCCGAACAAGTGCATTGATGAAATTGTAGATGAGTTACAGTTCATATCATGCTCCTCATCTGGACCAGTTTTGAGACATGTTATCGAGTCCACCTTCAAGAAACACAACCATGACTTTGATTCAGCTCTGTTAAGTGATTTGGTGAGCAACTTGTGTGAGTCACACCCTATCAGTTCAGCTTTAAGGAAAGATGGTCCTTTTACTACATCATATAGGAGGAGGGAATATATGAAGTCACATTTTTCAGTTGTGGAGCCAAAAGAATACATTCTGAACAAGAAGGAAAATAAAACATTCCAATATATTCCTATACTGCAATCCTTGTCACAGATTCTTAACAATTCTCCAGAAAAGCACCTAGTTGCTACAAGGAGCTCGGACTCTGCATTGAAGTATCAGTCATTTCAAGATGGGTCTCATTTTCAGAAAAATGACTTTTTCTCTTCTGACGAGGATAGATTAAGTCTTATCCTTTACATAGATGACTTTGAGATCTGTTGTCCGCTTGGGACATCCCGTAAGATACACAAAATCACTGCTGTGTATTGGGTGTTGGGCAACATCCCTGCACATGCAAGATCGGCATTGACAAGTATATACTTAGCCATTCTCTGTAAGGCCAGTGACACCAAACAGTTTGGATTTCAGACAGTGCTAGAGCCACTATTGCGGGATCTTCAAAGCCTAGAGAAAGATGGTCTTTTTATTCCAAGTTTTGGGAAAGTGATCAAAGGCACTGTGGTGAGTGTAGTGGCAGACAATTTGGGTGCTCATGCTGTGGCAGGATTTGTTGAAAGTTTCTCAGCACATCATGTCTGTCGATTTTGTCTGGGAGAGCGCTCTATGTTTCAGACAACAGAGGTGAGATCAGGAGTTTTTCAGCGAAGAAGGCAAGAGCAGCACACCTTGCATGTCCAGACAGCTTTATCAAGTCCCTCTCTTACTCCATGCTATGGGGTGAAAAAACAGTGTGCTCTATCTGAAAAGCTGTGTTATTTTGATGTGACGTCTGGTTACCCTCCTGATGTGCTACACGACCTTCTTGAGGGTGTTGTTCCCCTAGAGCTGGCATTGTCACTGAATGCGTTCATCAAGAACAAATACTTTTCCTTGGTGGAATTCAATAATTTACTCGCTCAGTTCCCTTACAAGTGGACTGACCGGACAAATCGGCCACATTTGGTCCAGGCTAATTTTGCTGCAAAAAGATCAGTAGGAGGAAATGCCCATGAAAATTGGTGCCTGCTGCGTCTTTTGCCTTTTTTGATTGGCTTGAGAGTCCCTGAGAGTGATCCAGTATGGCAGGTACTAATGGTTCTGAAGGATATAGTGGAGCTAGTTATGTCCCCAACTCACACAGAGGAAAGCATCTGCTACTTGGACACCAAGATCGCTGAACACCGGCAAAGATTTCTGGATGTATTCCCCCAAGACAAACTAATTCCCAAACACCACTTTATTGAGCATTATCCGGAGCTCATAAGGGAATTTGGACCATTGTCTGCCTTGTGGACAATGCGCTTCGAAGGGAAGCATAGCTTTTTCAAAAAAATTGTCCGACAGACAGGCTGTTTTAGGAACATACTGTTGTCCCTCGCCAATAAACACCAACTCATGCTTGCACTTTGTCTCAATGAGAAGAGTGCACTGAAACAATCTGTGTCTGTAACCAAAACATCACAAGTGACATTAGATGTACTAAATGAGGCCATTAAAGACTTGGTGCTGCGCAAGTATCCAAATGTCACAATGGTCCATGTCTCAAACAAGGTGGCCATCTCAGGCACAAGCTATGCGTCAGGAATGTTGCTATGTTGTGGTTCAACTGCAGGTTTGCCTGACTTTGCTGAAGTTTCTCAGATCATCTTGGTTTTGGATAGCATAGTCTTTGTTGTCAAACTACTAAATGGATGGTACAATGAGCACCTCAGGAGCTATGAGCTAGACTACACAGGCAACATTCAAATAATTGAGCCCAAAGAACTACTTGATTTCTATCCCCTGGCTATGTACACTATCGCAGGACGACGAGTTGTTACCTTAAAACACTACATCAACACTCCCTTTTGAATAAGCAATGGGATTTGATTGACTTTTTTTGTCAGAATGAACTAAATGGATGATCTTCTCTTTTTTTTCAGTGTCTCCCTGCCTGCTCAGATGTCCACCCCTGTAAAGCTACGGATCATCTTTGATGATCATACAGTGCATAAATTGCTTCTGCCATCAGGTATCCCCAGCTCTCTACAGGATCTCAAGCTTGTCATCCAGAGCACATTCAGCACTCCAGATGGCTTTACTCTAATGTATCAAGATATGGAGTTTGGGGGTCAGTTTTTCACATTGACCTCCATAGAAGATGTGCAACACATGGGTACCCTGAAAGTTGTCCAAGTTGAACCAGTCATTTTAAATCTCAGCGCAGTGGAAGAGAATGATGACCACTTACCAGAATCAGACGTCATGTCATCCACATCTTTAGCATCCCAGGACACCGTTTTGCTCTCTTCATCATCTGATGAAAGTCCCGCATCATATCGTTCCGAACCATGGCCAAGACAGTTTGAAATTCCACCATTTTCCTTTGATATTCAGCTCTTGCTGGAGGCAGGAAACAGAGCTTACCACGCCAATGGAACCCTGTTAAACAACCCGCAAGTGACGAGCAGGGTTCTCGAGAAATTGGCTGAGAAAATATTTCAATACACAGCTTACCCATCAGGAATCCAAGTGATGAACGTAGTTGAGGCCTTGGCTGAGAAGTATCCGTGCCTCAAAGAGCCAGGCTCATTCAATGGCATGTATGGATGGCAACAAAGAGTCAAGTACAAAATGGGCAATTACCGGTCAAAAGTAAGAGGGCTCCAAATTGCCTGTCCAGAGCTAGAGGTGAACTCAAGAAAGATGACTTCCCGTCCCAAAGGCCTCAAAAGACCCAAAAAGGCTGAAGTAAATTATTTGCCGCCATTGCCACTTGGAGAAACAAAAGAAACACTGGAAGAAGAGAGGTTGGTTCTACTCACAGAAGTGAAAAAGGCCAACAATGACAAGATTATCAGTGAGAAAATGGAGAAGACTTTCCCATATCGACGGTTGGAGGTTGTCGACCAGATGCCTGCTGTCCCAGATGTCATGGAGAGATGGCCTGCCCTTTTCTATGACTCTCAGGTAAATGTGAATGTTTGTGCCACACTTTCATGTCAGTTAGTAGGTCATTAGATATTTTGAAGTAAATTTATTTGGAAGGTTTTAAATCATTGATGTATCCATCCAAAATTAGCTTGTAAAAACATTTCTAAGCTAAAACATTTTAATGTGTGTGCCTGTGTGTTGTGTGCTTGTGTCTTTGTTTGTTTTTAGGTGAAGGAGGAGTTCAAGAGGATCACAGCTATCCGCCTGGACCAAACCTTTTTGACGAAGATGGATTGCTACATTCCAAAACTCCTGACCATTTTCAAGACCAAGGGAGGGGCTGCAGGCGCAAAAATGAAAAGCGTGTTGGAGTCGCTCAGTCAGGTAAGAAATAAATAAAGATCAATCTGGTCATTTGTAACAGCATTTATCTTTATATTATACATGGGTTTCCCATTTAAAAACATTTGTGATGTGAGAAGGGGAAAGATGCTAAGCAGCGAGTGACAGCAGTTTGAGTGACAGCAGTTTCCAACAATCAGAGGTTGAAGAGTGTGCAGCCAGGGTCGTGCAGTCGGGGATTGTTTACTAACAGGAAAGCCATGTATAGAGTACACTTGCCTGTTCCATATGTCTCACATTTTGTAAGGATGCATGTCATGTCCATCATGGCAGAGCCGGTTTGTTTGACCAGTGTGATCACCACGCAATCTCTAATGGTACACTTGTTCAGTTGTGCTTGTATACTCGGTAGCATCCATTGTAAACTGCTCAAACTATTATAGGAACAGTCCACCTTACTTCCTTAATGAAATGTGATTCTCTGAATTGAAACAAGCTGATCCATACCTCTGAGCTTTGTTAGTATTTTGCAATGCTCAGCATGGGCTGAAGTTAGATGCGACTTAAATCTTCCACATTTTCCCTGTTTAGATTTGCTTATCTGACCAGTTACACGAAACCAAGTTAAGTTACACAAAAGTCAATGTGGTTATTTGTCTGTGCTATAAAAATGGGCACTATAAAGAAAGTCGTAGTAACAGGATGTCTGACTGACAGGGATCACACACAAAGCTCAGAGAGGTATTGATCAGCTCTTTTCAATTCAGAAAAGACATTTCGTTATGGAAGTACGGTGCACTGTTCTTTAAAGGTAACACTAAAACAACACAATTCTGTTTCCCAAATTAATTACACCTGCAGTCAGCAATTTTGTAAGCAGCACTGATGGTGACTCAGTCACCTACTGTTTGGCAAATTTAAAAGGCAGCAGGCTGGATGACTAGAGAAATTTCCAAGACCCCCCCCCTAAATGGTAGTGATTCTGCAGGTGGAGTCCACAGACTATATCTGCTCTCCTTTCTGGCTGTTGATTTGGTCTGGATGGAACAGGTGGTGGCTATCACTTACTGGAGTTTCCCAAGCCGTATAATAGTAATCATAATAATAATCATCATAATAATAATTGCACAATTCATACAAGACGTTCAGGTCATCAATATGAGCCGTGGCAAGTATACTTCAGAGGGACACAGCTGATGCTCTTGTCACAGCTAACATTGAAGTTGCCATCTTGCACTGAGTGACTCCAGTGAGTGGTAGTCACCACCTTAAAGTTCATCAAGGCACAAGACAATGGAGAATGGCCTAAAAGGAGCAGAGCAGAGAATTGGTCTGTGGATGCCACCTACAGAATCACTCATTTTTAGGGGATGTCATGTCCGTCTGTTGCCTCTTAAATTTGCACAACAGTAGATGAAATGGATTCACCGTAAGTGTTGCTTCCCAAGTGGACAGGCTGATTTGGTGTTCCCTTAATTTTTAAGCATTGTAGTTATTTATGCTCTTTTTTATACAGCTACAGATCGATAGCCATGATGCGGTCATCCGTTGTCTGATCCATTTCCTGGGAGAATCGACAGAGGAGCTCATTAAAGACTACCAGGTGAGTGTGTGTGTGTGTGTGTCTGTCTGTCTGTCCTACCCCTTTTACAATTGGCAGCAGTTGGATTTGTGGGTTGTGCAATTTTTTGACCACCATGGCACTTCTTTGTGTTGTGTTTAGCAGGATGTCTCCAAGGATGTCATCGAACAAGACATCAAAGACAGTGTGATCAAGATCCTTGTGCTGGGCAGTGCTGCAGAGGGTGCCCCCCCAACTGATGTCATCATTGTGATAGATGGTACAGAGGTATTGGGTGGTTGTAAAACACTCACTAATGCTTGCATTCTGCTCATGGGGTTTGTGTACTCGCTGAATCTCAGTTATCCTCCAAAATTGAAATACACATTTGAAGTGTTTCAGAAGTTGCTTTTGGAGTTGGATAATTTAAAGTTCTCCCCCAAAGTGGATTCTCTGCGAAGGAAACTGCTAATGTAAAAAAAAGTGTGACTACAGCTCATGCAGCAGATGCAGTTGACATTGTTGTGAAGTTGTTCATAACGGTTTGTAAAAGGCTTTGAGTTATGCGTCTTGCTCTTTATTTTGGTTTTATTTAATGACTTGAATAATGTAAAAAAAAAAAAATGGGCCTGTACAGGTTGCATTCTTTCTTAACTTTTAATTTTATTACTGTGTATTATTGGTCCATTTCGTAAGTTCCCTCTCAGCCTTCACATCATTTATAGGACCTGCTTGCTTGCACTAAATGTGCACTTCATTTTGCAACCTATCTGAGCCTTTAAAAAGTGTTCAAAAAGGTTTTTTTTGTGTGTGTGTGTTTGGATGACCTAAAGTTTAACATTCTCCTCAAAAGTGGGTTCTTTGAGAGCAAGTCTACTACTGTAAAAGGGGAATATGCCTTTGTATGTTACAGATGGGATTGACTTCACTTTGAAGTCTGTTCATAAGTCTTTGAGTTATGCATCTTTCTAGGTTTGCTCAATGACTTAAATAATGTTCAGATGGGCATGTACAGCTTTTTACCTTTTTTCTTATTTTATTTCAAAGAATTTCATTTTGGGAACGTTTTGAATATTTTATTGCACTATAGGCCGATTTAGTGGGTTCCCTTGCAAACCATTTCAGTCATGTGTATGACCCAAGGCTAACTCATTACTGACACACACACACACACACACGCGCATGCGCGCGCGCATGTTATGTTTCACAGAAATTGACCCTAGACCCCAGACCAGAGATTCACAGTGTTCTTCATCTTTGTTGAATCTTGTCTCTTGGCATATTTGAGATATTTTACATCATTCTGTGATCAACTGTTTATGGATTACTTCTTAAAGTGATACTCTAGCATTTTTGGAAATAAGCTCATATTACACCTCCCCTTAAGTTAAATGATTGAGTTTTACCTTTCTCCCGTACCCCCTGCCGTTTTCGTGGCAGTGCAAATTTTACCTCTAAGCTAGCAATTAACATTGAGTCCTATGGGACAAGCTGGCGGCTAGCTGGTCTCAGAGGATTCAATATTAAGATTAAAAAAAAAAAAATCTTTATTGTCTAATATGTTTCCATCTTAACTGCTAGCTTGTACTTAAAATTTGCACTGCCATGCTCCGCCAACGGTCGAAAGTACAGGAGAAAGGTAAAACTCAATCATTTAACTCAAGGGGAGGTGTATATGAACTTTATGTCCAAAAAATGGTACAGTATCACTTTAATGGTACATTAAGAACAAGAGCTAAGCTTCATTGAGATAGAAGAGAACACTAAGACAGATGAGGTGAAGTTGAGAACCAGTTAAGCAGAGAAGAATGAGCACAAATGAGGGAACAGAAAATAAGGAAGTCACCTCTATTCATCCTTCTCAATCTTACTGAACATTTCTAGAAAGGCCAAAGGGGACCCACCCCCCACACTGCCCCCCACCTCTATCGCATGTGCGCGCACGCGAGCACACACACACACACACACACACACACACACACACACACACACAGAGAGAAGGTCGGGTGGCCATTACTGAAGACTACCAGATCCTTCTCCTGGACAGAGATAGAGTGCCATTTGAAGTGTGTGTGTCCATCACCTGGACAGAGATAAGAGTGGTGGTGCGTGGTTAAACACACACAGGCATGTCCCATTTTTCTTTGTTTGCTTTTCCTTTCCAGTGTTTCATTGAACATTTTATTGGACATTTAATCATCTTTAAGAATTTTATTGTCATGTACAAAATGCCCACTTTGCTTTTTTGTATGCAGATTTTGTGTTGGAAAAATAAAAGGCAAGATTTTGAATATTGTATGTCTTCATTTTTGAGGGAGATATTTTAAGCTGGGTCCATTAGTAATATTTACTTGTAGTTTTTACGTGTAAAACGTGTCCTAGGTTTTTACCAGTAAATTTTACTCAAAACATAACTAAGTAAAAAATACTTGGATTTCAGCTGTGAACATTACTTTGGTATTACTAGTAAAAACTGTAAGGAGTTGTAAGTAAATTTTACTTAAAAAAGTGCTGTGTTAAATTTACTTAGTATTTCTGTGTGTAAAACGTGTACAAGGTTTTTCTAAGTAAATCATGGTCCAAATTTTTTTCAGTGTAGGTACAATACTTAGGGGGCCCCAATCAACAGGACATGGAACCCCTTCATAAATACATAAACCACATTCTTATAATCTTCAAGCACCTTTCATTACTATAATTACTGATATTTGTTTGAACTTGTGTAGTCTAACTCCAACCTCAAGTCATATTTTATGGAAAAGAATGAGTGACTTGACGGTGGTTTTGGACCTGGTATTTGATCATTCACTCCACCTCTCTCTCTCTCTCTCTCTCTCTCTCTCTCTCTCTCTCTCTCTCTCTCTCCCACCCACCATGTTTCCTGTCTACCTACATTCCCTGCATAGCCGATGCTACTGCTGTAGTCTAGTCCAGCATCATGTGAATCCACATCACACTCACAGCCCAGTTCTTCTTCTGCTCCTTATTTGTGAAGTCAACACCACACACACACACACACACACAGACCCGCTGGTGGCTCATCCAATCAGGCGGCAGCCGCAGCGCAAGGGGAAACATTTGCTGAGTGGAGCAACAAGCATTGGCAAACACACACACACAAACACACACGCACACACACACATACACAAACACACACACAACATTCCTTGCTGGTGTGTGTGTGTGTGTGTGTGTGTGTGTGTGTGTGTGTGTGTGTGTGTGTGTGTGTGTGTGTTTGTGTGCAGTAAGGCATCTCCAATGCTTTTATTACCCCAATGAGGCCTGGGAGGGTGACATGATGTCATCCATAATGCATGGGCTTAGCTTGGGAAGACCTCAGAGACCTCCGCATGGGTTAGACTCCACCATGGCCTGTCAAGGCACAGTCACGCACTCACACACACACACACACACACACACACACACACACACTCAAACATGTGACTGGGCCACACACAGAGACACTCTAAAGCAAGTCCACATGCATATTCACACACATGGCCACAAACAATCACTCATATTTACACACATGGTCACAAACAATCACTCACACACACACAGACATATACATACACATACACACATATGCACAGTCACACACTCTCACAATCAAACACACACATAGGCTACATACACACATTCATATTAACACAGAAACAGACATCCACAGATGCACATATTTTCACACACACACACACACCCTCTCTCTCTCTCACACACACACACAGTTTTCCACCTGGGGCTAAGCAGGCAGACGGCGTGCGCTGAGCGGAGACGATTATCGATCGGGCTTTCATCCTGGCGTCCGCGCTTTGGCCCGGGCTGAACTGGAGCGTGATAAGCAGCACAGGCATAAAGCCCGTCTCTCTGGAGGGGTCAGCTTTGCCTAACAGCCTCAGCCTCAGCTCGCCAAAGCAATTGGAGGGGTCTACAGCTAGACTGCCGTACGCTAGCTGCCTCGCTTGAACTAACACTCAGATCAATCATGGCTAGTCTAATAAGTTTACCTGGGGTCAGATAACCAGGCAAGAGGAATGCCATGGACTCCCGAGAGAGAGAGAGAGAGAGAGAGAGAGAGAGAGAGAGAGAGAGAGAGAGAGAGAGAGAAACTTTATTATACCGCAGGAAATGAAGGCATCCTGTAGCATCCATGCCTTGATTTCCTACATCCTAGACCACTCACTTAGAACAACATTCTAAACCACACACTCAATAACATTCTACGTCCTAGACCACACATTCTAAATTAAATACTAAACCACATACTCAATAACATTCTACGTCCTAGACCACACATTCTAAACAACATTCTACATGCTACATCCCATACTCTAAATGGCCTCTAAATATTCTTTGCTGCTGAAAAAGTTACCAACAGTTAACAACACAAATTAACTGTAATAACCATTGTTGAGAAAGTTACTTTAGAAATGTAATGTCTAAAGTAACCCCATCTGTAACATAACTTGCAGTGCAACTATTTCAATTACTTCCAATAACAAAGTAATGTGTGATTACTTTTCTGGATATTTAATGAATCTCATCTTTCAATAATTTCAAGTTTCTGAAACCTGGCAGGGTTAAACGTCATGCATGATTTCACACTGACTGCTGAAAATATCCTTTTAACTCCCTAACCACAGCCACAGCAGCGCCAGACTTCAACATCCATCTAAGCACGGTTTTACTGTGAGATCATGCTGATCTTTGAATAGCTACCTGCTACAGCAGAGGTGGGCAATTATTTTGGCTGAAGGGCCACATTGGGTTTTAGATTTTGATTTATGGGCCGGGTAGACTGGTTGATGGGGGTTGATGTCAGTAAATTCTCAAACCAGTAGCCCCACTTTCTTCAGAGGACATGTTAATATGCAGGCTTAAAAGGGGGGATTTGTATTTCATGAATACAACAAATTTGATAAATCAGTCCTATAATCTATGCCCTCTTTGCAAAATGAGAAATTATTCTATTGTGGGAAGGCTCCACGGGCCGGATTAAATAGCCCAACAGGCCGTGCCTTAGTTTGCCCTGGTCTGTGCTAGAGTGAGCAAATAGATCAAATACTTGACATTCAACATTTGCTGATCATCCCTGAATAAGCACTTGTCTATTTGTCTGGGATCGATTGTGCATATCTGTACCTGCTCACTACAGCCTATAGCTCATTTATATCAAGCAAGTTGTAGTTCATTCATATATCAAGCAATGGCCTTGGCCTAAGCTGTAGCTCATTCATATATCAAGCAATGGGCTAGGCCTAAGTTGTAGCTCATTCATATATCAAGCAATGGCCTAGGCCTAAGTTGTAGCTCATTCATATATCAAGCAATGGCCTAGGCCTAAGTTGTAGTTCATTCATATATCAAGCAATGGGCTAGGCCTAAGTTGTAGCTCATTTATCAAGCAATGGGCTAGGCCTATGGCCTAAGTTGTATCTCATTCATTTATCAAGCAATGGGCTAGGCCTAAGTTGTAGCTCATTCATATATCAAGCAATGGGCTAGGCCTAAGTTGTAGCTCATTCATATATGAAGCAATGGGCTAGGCCTAAGTTGTAGCTCATTTATATATCAAGCAATGGGCTAGGCCTAAGTTGTAGTTTCTATCTCACAGTGCAGGTCAGGCCTCTTTGCAACTGCAGCTCAGACGGCTGTAGATCCAGTAACTAGTGGGTGGTGCTGCCAACTAAAATATGACTGATGAACCAATTATATATCAGAATTTTTTGCTGTAATGGATAATATTGTACAAACGAAGTACGCATAGTCAATGTTTCTGCTGTAGATATTCACATGTAACTGAAATTGTAATTTTAAATTGTAAGTTTTTTGAAGTAACTATAAGTGGCTGTAAACTGTAACTTTAATTACACATTTTCAAAATAATGAAACTAATACTATAGGCCTATACTATACTATATTTAACACACATGATATTTAGTTAAATAACATATTTTATACATACATACATACATATTTTTACACGTAGGCCTAACATGTTACTCCCCAACCCTGGTAAGAACCTGCACCGTTTAAACAAAAACACTGCCAACTCAAAAAGGGTTACAAAGTGGCCACTATCACTCATAGATTTCCAGATAATAGAATAATTCATTAAATGATAATAATAATCTTCTAGGCCAGCAGGGCTTTTCTACTGCCCTGCCAATCATTCCAGAGCACAGAAGAGAGAGATAGAGTGCGCACCCTACCTGCACAAGGGGCAGGATTAAAGGAAAGATCTGCCAGGGTCATAACAACATGTTATCCATCCTCAAAACAACCAAAACCAAAGAACTCATAGATGATTCAGGAAAAAGGCGGACCAACACCAACCCATCTCCATCAACGCCCAAGATGTTGAGTGGGTCTCCTCCTTTTGTTTCCTTGGCACCACTATCCATCAGTCTTGTACTCCTTGTGCAAGGCATTATGTATTGTATGTTATTTTGTTGTGTATGTTGCTATGTGTTATCTGTGAGCACAACAAAACATATTCCTATCAACTGTATTCTTGTAATATTGTTGAAATGGCTATAATAAATCTGATTTGGATTCCATCCAAGTGTCTCTCAATGTTTATAAAGGACTAATCTTTCAGTGTCTCAAATGTTAGTTGTTTATTAATGTGTAATAACACATATGTCAAACATGTAACTACTATGTAATAACTATACTATATTTCCTGTGAAGGGTGTAGACTATATTGTGACCAGGTGTGTTTCTTTACTGACAGACCAAAGAGAGAGGGTTTTTTTTTTTCTCTTTTCTTTTTTTTTCATCAAATTCAGAGATGTCATTCTTCATCTTCACTCTCACTCTTCTTACCTCTCTTCACGTTCTTTCATCCAAACAGATTCTGTCATCAGCGCAAATCCCCAGTCACACTCAAGAGCACACATCCAAACAGCCTCTGTCATCAGCTCAAGTCCCAAGCCATCCCGAAGAGCACACATCAAAGCAGTCGCAGTCGCTGGCTGTCGAGGAGGAACAATGTCTGAGCTGAATTATTTTCCATAAAGACGATATTTAATGCTCTCCGTCAAGGCTCGGCGTGTGTGTGTGTGTGTGTGTGTGTGTGTGTGTGTGTGTGTGTGTGTGTGTGTGTGTGTAAAGACGATATTTAATGCTCTCCGCCAAGGCTCGGCTCGGAGTCACAGCGCTCCTGCTCTCTGTTATTGCACAGCGCCGTCCAGATGAGTGAGAGTCTGGAAGAGCTGTCAGGAACTGACGTGTGTGTGTATGTGTTTGTATATGTCAGACTGAGGTGTGTGTGTGTGTGTGTGTGTGTGTGTGTGTGTGTGTGTGTGTACATGTGTCTGTGAGAGAGAGAGACTGAATTGAATGTGGTTGTGTTTGTTTGTGTGTGTGTGTGTGTGTGTGTGTGTGTGTGTGTGTGTGTGTGTGTGTGTGTGTGTGTGTATGTGTGTGTGTCAGACTGAGTTGTGTGAATGTAGGTGTGTTTTTGGTAAGTTTGTGTGTGCGTTTTTGAGTGAGATCTGTGAATGTGTACTGAATGTGTGTTAGACTGAGGTGTGTTTGTTTGAGTGTGTGTTTGTGTGTGTATACTATGGGTGTTAGACTGAAGTGTGTGTGTGTTTGAGTGTGTATGTATGTGTGTGTGTGCGTGTACTGTATGTGTGTGAGTGTGTGTGTGTGTACTGTATGTGTGTTAGACTGAGGTGTGTGTGTGTGTATGTGTGTGTGTACTGTATGTGTGTGAGACTGAGGTGTGTGTGTGTGTGTGTGTGTATGTGTGTGTGTACTGTATGTGTGTTAGACTAAGGTGTGTGTGTTTGAGTGTTTGCCAAAGGCTGAAGTGTGTTTCCCTGAGCAACAAAGCAGCGGAATCAGATTTATGCATCCCAGTCAACAGTACAAATGTATTTGTGCAAACACTTGATGGATTGTACAGCCTCCACAGGAAGAGTTATAGGGCTCATCAACAGTCTGAATGCACGCCTGCTTCACACACACACACACACACACACACACACACACACACACACACACACACACACACACACACACACACACACACACACAGTCTGCTTCACCTACGCCTCTCAGCTGCAAAGGTTCTTTTCCCAGGGTGCTGCGGGACAAGAGTCTGTTGTCTGGTTGGTGCAGTGTGTGTGTGTGTGTGTGTGTCTCTATCTCTGAGTGTACGTGTGTGAGTG